>VZQC01012458.1:1320157-1335661 GCA_009823505.1 Rhizomys pruinosus | reverse complement strand
AAAAAAAAAAAACAACAAACAAAACCAAACAAACAAACAAAAAAACCCCAAAACCCAATGAATTGGATTTCATTTCATGCTGTAACTGGACTTCTCAAAGATAACGTACCTCTCTCGTCCTAATTGTTTTCTGACATATTATGCACAGAGAATGCCTTGGGCTAAAGAAATAGTCTACAAAGGATTTTGAATGCTTTTCTTCAAAGTAAAATGATTCGTTTTAATGCTAGAAGGTTATGTGCGTTGCTCAGGGCCTGGTGCATGGAAAGAGCCAATTGATATTTATTAATACACTGCAAATGGCTTTAGACTTTCATTTAGACTCACTTCAACAGATCAAGTCTTTACAGACAGGACACGAAGCAAAGCCCATACTGAAAACTGAGCCGTTCCAAGATCTATTTCTATGAAATTTGGCTTGGCTGTTCCAAAGTTGGGGTTTTTAAGGTTTTATTTTTATGCCACCCGGACGTTTCTTGTAATGGCAGTGACAAGTAGTACGGGCTTCCCCGCCTCCCTCCCTCTAGGGTTTCAACTTCGCTTAGGTGGTGCAACACCACCCCTATCCTTCTAGTAAATCCCACATTACAGAACAGGCTGGGGGAAAGGAGGAAACCGGAGCCATGGAAACCTAGCGGGGAAAACGTGGGAGCGCCAGGGTGCTGGGAGAGGAAAGGAACGCTCCCCTGACGACGGCGGCGGGAGGGCGCTCCTCGGATGACGTCACGCACCCAGGGTGACGTCACGACAGTGACACGCAGGTGACGCCGTTGCCGCGGCGACTGCTCGTCGTCTCCGCCCCATCCCCCCGCCCCGCGTCCTTCCCCCCCTCCCCCGTACCCTCAGGCTCGGCTGCGCCGGGGGCCGCGGGCGGGTTCCTGAGGTGGCTGTGCGCCCTGCCTCACGGGCGCCACCCCGACCGCTCCGCCCGCGCCCCCCGCGCCTCCGTGCCCGCCCCCGCCCGCCCTGCGCCTCCCTTCCCCCTCCCCGCCCCGCGGCGGTCGCTCCGGCCCGGCTTGCGCTTCGAAGATGGCGGCGCTGAGCGGCGGCGGCGGCGGCGGCGAGCAGGGCCAGGCTCTGTTCAACGGAGACATGGAGCCCGAGGCCGGCGCGGGCGCCGCGGCCTCCTCGGCTGCCGACCCCGCCATTCCTGAGGAGGTGAGTGAGGGGCGCGGGCGCAGCGGGCTGCCGTTCTGAGAGGGACCGGGGCGCTCCTGCCGCCGCGGGGAGGTGGGCAGCGCCCGCGCGTCCCCGGCCGAGATTCCTCGCTGCGTAAACACGGCGGCCCGGGCTTCCCCGGCGCCCCAGCCGCTGGGCCCGCGGGGCCTCTCTGCGGGGGGCTCCCTGGGCGGTGGGGAAGGTCACGCCTGGCCAAGGCAGCCGGCCCTGCATCCTGAGATGTTCAAGGCGTGCGGCGGGAGGCCGGGGGCCTGGCGGGACCCCAGCCGGTCACTGCGGGGCGATCCCTGCCCGCTGGGGATGACGGCGCGCATCCCTGCGCTCCGCAGGTCGCAGGCCCTCGCCCCCTTCCCACTTTTCTACTTGTTGGGGGGGTCTCCCTTCACCTGTTTGGCTCAGAGGCTGATTTTGCTGTAGTCTTTGCCTTTTTCAGCCCCACGTTCCACTGGTTCCAAAGCGTCTTCCATCCCGGGGCTCAGGTCTCCGGTTTCTAATGCTGGCTGGTCACCCCCATCCTGTCCCATCCACCAACTTCGCTCATTTCCCAGTTGGCGGACTTACCTGCTTGCACTCCTGCCCTAGCCCTCTGGAGGCCCCCGGTTTCATTCCGCCGCCCCCCGACATCGTTATCTGGTGTTATCTTCGCAAGCCCTTCTGGACACTTCGGGGCTCCTCACTCTCTGGAACCCTCCAGCTGTCAAGATTCCATCAGGTTTCACTTGGCTGTTTGCTCCCTCGCACTCCTGCCTTTGGGTTGATCTTGCAGTGTTCATTTACACCTCGTAGGTTTGATTGACTTATGTTGTCCTCCCTTTTCGTCCTATTTCTAACCGCCCTCCCCCCCGTTCGTTTTTACCTGTCTTTAGTGGTAGATTGTCTCAGCCTGTCTGCATCATTCAGCTTATTACCTTATTAACTACTTAATTCGTGTCTCTCTTTTTAGTACATAAAACTTACTAGATTTAGTATTGGGCCTTTTATTACATAAAACAACACAGTATTTTACAAACACTGTAATATGGTATATATCTGTGCTTTATAGTGATTGGTTAGACATGTGACTTAATTTTGTTGACTTTTAAAATTCTCCTCCCCCCTCCCCCTTGCTACTTAGATTTCCCAAGTCTCCTAGTACCTCCTTTCTCTCTGCAACTTTTTCCTGCTTCCCATTAAATTCATCTGAGATATACTTGATGTATGTTTAGTAGCAGTCTGTTCACAATAGTTTGTTTTCCATCCTTTTAAATAATTTACATCTATGCCCAAAATGTGTTCTGTGCCATCATTTGAACTAATGTAAATGTCTCACATCTTTTAATTTCTTATTTAAAGTGCCTCTACTTTCCAGTTTGCCCTTCTCCTCTGGCCAGTTTCCACAAACATTTATTTCTTTCAGCTTCTTGGATTCCAAGGATAAAGCTCTTTTCCTTCATCTATTTCCTAGTTCAGTCTGTTTCCCTTGTCCCTAGTTACCATTCATTCTGCCTTATTTCCTGGCTTTTGGTACTTAACTTGGTGAAGCTTCCTCTTGTCTTCCCCACACCTCCACATTCTTTCTTATTTATAAACAGCTTTGTTCCGTTGACATGGAAATTTATTTTTAGTATACATTGTTTTTAATGGAGAAATGCTAGGGGTCACATCTGCTGTCTATTTTCTCCAGGAATCGGATATGCCTTTGTCTTACTAGGTACAGGTGCCTCTGGGCTTTACTCTGCAGTGGTGTGTAGTTTTTCTTGAATTGTGTATATATTTGAGGACTATGGTGGAATATTAGGGGTTATAAAATGAGTAGGGGTTATAAAATGATAATTCTCTGTGGCATTGATTTGAGGACTTTGTTTCTGAGTTATTAGGAGAGTTTGCATTTCTATAGAGAAGACTTTTCTTTTCTTTTTGTAGTGTGGAGGATTGAATCTAAGGCTCACACCTCCTGGGCAGACACTGGATCTCTGAGCTTCAGCTCCCACCTAAGAGATCCTTATTAATCTGGTATCTCAGAGTGTTGAGGAAAGAAGAGTAAAACACCGTACAACTGAGAACGCAATTACATGTGGCAGCCACTGGATCTTGGAACTATTTTTCTTATTCTAGAGTGGAATTATTTTTAGCTGGACCCTATGGGGGCAAGGGCTGCCTCCCTCATCAGCTTCACACTCTTTCTTGACAAGATACAAGTGATGGAGTTTTATTATCACAAGTGGATTAACCTTCTTAATATACTTTCATGAAATAGAAAAAAAATTAAACCTGACTATGTAACTTATAGGTACCTGCTTTTTTCTTAACATTACCATTCATATAATCTTTTGATTCTCCATTTCTGTTCTGTCCAAGTACTTGCACAGCTGTCAGCCTTGGTTTAATTGCTCACCTTCATTTGCATCCTGGCTTCCTGGCCTCTCAAACACTACCATCAGCATTGTCACCATTTGGACAGGCAAATGAACACAAGTATAGTCTTTTGTCATACATAGAGTCAGCTGATAATCAGGACAGGTTTCTTGTGAGTTGTGTTGTACAAAGGGAATGCTAGAAATTCAGTCTGGGGAGAACGATGCAGGCTTTCTGGTTTAAAGTCCTTTCTTGCACTAAACTACAGGGCAGACCACTCTGGCAGGTCTGCTTCAGCTAGGCAACGAATGACTAACGATGCTCGCTATTTGTTCTCTTCATTGAACTGCTAAAAGGGTTTAATAATGAAAGACAGTATTTCTCAAAATAGTATAGCCTATTGTAGAAACTGAAATAATAGGAACTAATTTAATCTTTGTCTTTCTTTGTATAGTTCTTGGCTTTGAAAAATCTTGGTTTGGACAAGATTGGAGTCCTTAGTTGAGATTACTACAATTTAAGCTTTCCATTGATGTCAAACACAGCTAAAACTCTAAGGAGCTGAATCTCCTTCTGTCCCTTTATTGATGAAGACCAAAGTAAACATTAAGAGGTTAAAAGCAACAATACCATTGCATGGTAACAGATGCTTAAAAATTGGTGGTAATGTAGATCAGCTGTGCGACTGAAACCATTCTAGTGTGCTTGGTGATCACCAAGACTTTCCGAGCCCAAGTGTTTCCTCCCTGCGTTACACCTGCTGTGATGAGTGAGAGGAAAAGTCATTTTCTTGGCCATTTCAAGCCTGTAGGTTTAGAATTTCCCAAGTCATTGACTAGTATAACTCCTTATTGTTTAAGTCCTGAGAAATGAGAGTTCCAGTGAAATGGGGGAAAGGGTGGAGCTCTGCAGTGTCCTGTGTTTTCCTTAAACACACAGTCCATATGCTCTTAATTTGTTTTACGAGCTGATGAGCTGTCAGTCTGCCCTTTTTAAAAGAGTGTGAGAATATAAAATGTACATAAATGTGCAGTGCTGAAACATGACTTCATATTCTCATGTTTCAAAACTTCATTTTCCTTGTACAGTGAGAATAAGAGTTGATTGTGATCATGATAAAGCGAAACAATATAACCTGACATGCAAATACACGTGACCCTCACACCCTTTCAGAAATGTGATCAAGTATTTCATTTTCTAAATATCGTATCTTTTCCATTGTATTCATAACCACCAGAAACAATCCACTCTTCTATTTCCATGCCTTTTCACGGTCTACCTCTTCACACAGGTACAACTCTGTTAGGCAATGATGTCTTGAACATTACTGTACCTTGATGCCAAGAACATTCTCTGGTACATAAATACTTGTAAATAAAGTAATTAATATCAATTGAAAAGTATTCAGGTAGGGGCTGGAGAGATGGCTCAGCGGTTAAGAGTGCTGATTGATCTTGCAGAGGACCCGCCTCTGCCTCCAGAGTGCTGGGATTAAAGACGTGTGCCACCATGCCCAGCTATAAATAAATATTTTTTAAAGTATTGAAGTTCCATGTAACCCGATGAGAATGTTGCAATGAATAGTATTAAAGGTTTATTGATTAAGCCGGGCGTGGTGGTACATGCGCCAGCACTTGGGAGGCAGAGGCAGGCAGATCTCTGTGAGTTCAAGGCCAGAATACCAAAAAAAAAAAAAAAAGCACTAGATATTATACATCAAAATGTCTATAGCAATTATGCACTGGTGGTAAGATAGATTACTGTTAATCTTTCTTTTAAAGCCAGGTAAGATAAATATTTAAATAGAATTGTCATTACCACACAAGCACAATTTCATCATTTCTATGTTATTTAATAATTAAAGATATTTCCTTAAGTGCATATAAGACAGTTCAATTTTTTACATACAACAGGACATTTTAGTTTTGTCTGAATCAATGTCAACTTTAAGTTTAAAACTGTTTATTGCTAGGTGTAGGGGCACACATCTGTAATTCCGGCACTTAGGAAGTGGAGGCACTAGGATCAGGAGTCTTGAGGACAGCTTCAGTCAAGCCCGAGCTATACCATACTCTATCTCAAATAAAACAACTACTTCTTGCCCAGGATGGTGGTGCACACCTTCAAAATCCCAGCATTTGGGAGCAGGGGCAGGTGTATTCTCTCTGAGTCAGGTCACCCTATTACAAAGGAGTTCAACCAGCTGGGGCTACAGGAAAACCCATATCTAAAAAGCAAACAAACAACAACAAAACTATTTTTTTGACAGAAATTTATTTTATTGTTATACCTTTTTTTTTAAAATTTATTTATTTAGTATGTGTATGAGTGTACAGTCTGCATGTAGGTTTGTGCACCCGTGTCGTTTAATGCTGCAGAGGTCAGAATTGGGTGGTTCCCCTGAAATGGAGTTCTCCTGGATATTGGAGTACGACGGTTCTTAGCCGCCATTGTGGGTGCTGGATCGAACCTGGTCCTCTTGCAGAGCAGTCGGTGCTCTTAACTTGCTACCTATCTCTCCAGCACCCCTCCCCTTATTTTTTTGGTCTTTTTGAGACAAGATTTCCCTGTAGCCCCAGCTAGACTGGAACTCAGATCCACCTGCCACCGCCCTCTTAATGTGCTGGGATTAAAGGTGAGTACCATCATAACCAGCTGTGTATAACATTTCTGAGAGGCCCACTATTTATTTATAACCTCCCTTCAGCCAAATATATGTAT
The DNA here is from genome assembly GCA_009823505.1 of Rhizomys pruinosus. Taxonomy (NCBI): domain Eukaryota; kingdom Metazoa; phylum Chordata; class Mammalia; order Rodentia; family Spalacidae; genus Rhizomys; species Rhizomys pruinosus. The sequence goes on along the minus strand of VZQC01012458.1, from coordinate 1,329,427 downwards.
TATCTTTTACAGAAAAGACAACTGTTCACCAAATATTAAAACATTGGGGGGGTGCATGCATATCAGTTCGAAACATTTGTTTTTTAATATTTCATTTATTATTTTTTATTATTTATTTTATTTTTGCTATTTTTGAACAGGGTCTCCCTTTAGTCCCAGCTGACTGGAGCTCACGTTCTTTGGACCAGGTGGCCTTGAACTCATAGATGCGCCATGCCTCTGCCTCCAGTGCTAGGATAAAGCATGTTTATATTTTTATTTTATATGTGTGTATTTCCCTGCATGTAAGTGCACCCCTGTCGTGCAATGTCGTGCAGTGCCCTCGGAGGACAGAAGAGGATGCCAAATCACCTGGAACTGAGGTTACAGACAGTTGGTGAGGCCGCCATGTGTTTGCTGGGTTCGAACCTGGGTCCTCTGCAAGAACCACCAGTGTTCTATAACCGCTGAGCCTATCTCTCCAGAGCCCCAACACTTGGTCTTTTACTCAAATAAATACTATAATTTCAGGAGATATCAACATGCTTTCAATTACTGCAATTTTTTTTAATTGTTTTATTTATTCATTTATTTATGTGTATGAATGTACTGTCTGGCATTGGTTTGTTGCACCGTGTTGGTGCCAAGCCGTGGATCAGAAGAGGTGCGGAATCCCCGGAATGGAGTTTAAAGCCAGTTCTCTGCCCCATGTGGTTTGCTGGGGAGACTGGGTCCTCTGCCTAGAGCATTTGGTTTTCTCTACGTCCTAGGCCATACTGGCAATTTAAATTTAACTTCATCTAGCGTAGAAGTTCTCAAGTGCTGGTACATGTGAACCGCTCAGAAAGCATGTCAACAGAAAGCCATGGCCCTAAGAGACTACTTCCGAAGCTTGTGGTGTGGTTTGTGCCGGTTGGTGTGGGGGTGCGTCCAAATGACCCATTCAAGTAAGAAAACAGGATAGAAAGTTTACTTAAGAAAAGTCTTCTCAGCCGGGCGTGGTGGCGCACGCCTTAATCCTAGCACTTGGAGGAGAGGCAAGGCGTATCTTTGTGAGTTTCAAGACCAGCCTGGTTCTACAGAGTGAGTTCCGAGACAGCTGGAGCTACCAGGGACCCTGTTCTCAAAAAGACCAATAAAAAAAAACAAAAAAAAAAAAAAGAAAAAAAAAGTCTCTTCAAAGAATGATGCTGAAACCTGCCTATAACCCTCAAAACCAAGAGCTCCTCAACATTCAATGCCCACAGAGAAATTATCATTTATCACCCGCACTCATTTTATAACCCCTAATATTCCACCATAGTCCTCAAATATATACACAATTCAAGAAAAACTACACACCACTGCAGAGTAAAGCCCAGAGGCACCTGTACCTAGTAAGACAAAGGCATATCCGATTCCTGGAGAAAATAGACAGCAGATGTGACCCCTAGACATTTCTCCATAAAAACAATGTTATACTTAAAAATAAATTCCATTGTCAACGGAACAAGCTTTTACTAAATAAGAAAGAATGTGGAGGTGTGGGGAAGACAAGAGGAAGCTTCACCAAGTTAAGTACCAAAAGCCAGGAAATAAGGCAGAATGAATGGTAACTAGGGACAAGGGAAACAGACTGAACTAGGAAATAGATGAAGGAAAAGAGCTTTATCCTTGGAATCCAAGAAGCTGAAAGAAATATAAATTTTGTAGGAAAACTGGCCAGAGAGAAGGGAAACTGGAAAGTAGAGGCCTGTTAAATAAGAAATTAAGATGTGAGGACATTTACTTTATTTCAAATGTGGCAAGAACACATTTTGTTCAAATGTAAATTATTTAAAAAGATGGAAACAAACTATTGTGAACAGACTGCTACTAAACATACATCAAGTATATCTCAGATGAATTTAATGGGAAGCAGGAAAAAGTTGCAGAGAGAAAGGAGGTACTAGGAGACTTGAAATGAAGTGCAAGGGGAGGAGGGGAGGAAGAATTTAAAAGTCAAACAAATTAAGTCCATGTCTAACAATCATATAAAGCACACATCAAGCCGATTATATCCTTCTACCTACTGTGTAGCTGTTACTGTTTGTAAAAATACTGTGTTGTTTATGAATAAAAAGGCCCAATACAAATCTAGTAAGTTTTAGGTACTAAAAAAAGAGAGACACGACATAAGTTAGTTAATAAGGTAATAAGCTGAATGATGCAGACAGGCTGAGACAATCTACCACTAAAGACAGGTAAAAACGAACGGGGGGGAGGGCGGTTAGAAATAGGACGAAAAGGGAGGACAACATAAGTCAATCAAACCTACGAGGTGTAAATGAACACTGCAAGATCAACCCAAAGGCAGGAGTGCGAGGGAGCAAACAGCCAAGTGAAACCTGATGGAATCTTGACAGCTGGAGGGTTCCAGAGAGTGAGGAGCCCCGAAGTGTCCAGAAGGGCTTGCGAAGATAACACCAGATAACGATGTCGGGGGGCGGCGGAATGAAACCGGGGGCCTCCAGAGGGCTAGGGCAGGAGTGCAAGCAGGTAAGTCCGCCAACTGGGAAATGAGCGAAGTTGGTGGATGGGACAGGATGGGGGTGACCAGCCAGCATTAGAAACCGGAGACCTGAGCCCCGGGATGGAAGACGCTTTGGAACCAGTGGAACGTGGGGCTGAAAAAGGCAAAGACTACAGCAAAATCAGCCTCTGAGCCAAACAGGTGAAGGGAGACCCCCCCAACAAGTAGAAAAGTGGGAAGGGGGCGAGGGCCTGCGACCTGCGGAGCGCAGGGATGCGCGCCGTCATCCCCAGCGGGCAGGGATCGCCCCGCAGTGACCGGCTGGGGTCCCGCCAGGCCCCCGGCCTCCCGCCGCACGCCTTGAACATCTCAGGATGCAGGGCCGGCTGCCTTGGCCAGGCGTGACCTTCCCCACCGCCCAGGGAGCCCCCCGCAGAGAGGCCCCGCGGGCCCAGCGGCTGGGGCGCCGGGGAAGCCCGGGCCGCCGTGTTTACGCAGCGAGGAATCTCGGCCGGGGACGCGCGGGCGCTGCCCACCTCCCCGCGGCGGCAGGAGCGCCCCGGTCCCTCTCAGAACGGCAGCCCGCTGCGCCCGCGCCCCTCACTCACCTCCTCAGGAATGGCGGGGTCGGCAGCCGAGGAGGCCGCGGCGCCCGCGCCGGCCTCCCTTGCGGCTCGTGTGCCTTGACAGAGCCTGCGGACTCAGTCGGCGGCGATGCTCGCCCCTCCGCCCCGCCGTCTTCCTGTCCATCTCCCTCTCNTTTGGTATTTTTTGAGACAGGGTCTCCCTTTAGTCCCAACTGGCCTGGAGCTCTCATTCTGTGGACCAGGCTGGGCTTGAACTCACAGAGATCCGCCTGCCTCTATAGTCTTTTTTTTTTATACTTGTATAATACATTGTATATGGATTGTAACTTTATAAACTTAATAGTATAATGCAAAGCTTAGTATGTGTCTTTAGATAAAGTATGGTTTATTTAACTGATCTTGTTTTGGGGCAGTGGTTGTTTAAAAACATTTTGGTATTATGCATCTTTTATTTATTTATTTATTTATTTTTTTTTTATTTTATTCATCTTTAACATAGAATGTAGACTATTGTATTTAAAGTTATGTTGGAGAATGAAAAGATTACCTGTGTTTTTATTACTCTGCAGGTGCTCAAAATAAAATATTCTGGCAAAAGACAGGAACTTACTAAATATTTATTAAATGAATGTGTGTATACTTTTGGTATTAAGCATTCACTTCTGACCATTTATATTTCCTTGATGATACTTTCTTCCTGTGACCATATGGTATGATATGGTACATGGTATAATATTACCAGATGGTGTAATAAATACATTTATTTTTAAAAATGTGTGATACCAGGGTGTGATATTTATTACCTGTTCCTCTCATGCTGTATATCTGGAGGAGTGAGCTTCTTAAAACTCCAAGACAATTATATTTTCTGTTTTCAAGATCTCTTAGGTGCCAGTCTTGGCTAAGCTGTGTAATTATAATAATGCGCTGGCTAGGGAATATTCTAGGATGGGATCTCCTTTGTAATGAGGCCCACTGTATTAAAATACATCTATGTGAACCATGCCAAGTTAGATTGCATCATACCCCTGAAAAGTGGTATTCCCACTAAGGTATATGTGTAGTTCTGGCTGTTGCTGCTAATAACCTGTTTAGATGCTTGCAGAGATTTCCTTTAGGGAAAAAAAATAGAGTAGCTACTTGTCTTTAGTATGTTTGTATCCCCCCCCTTTCTGAACTCTTTCTCCTGACTTAAGGCCTTTTTAGACATCTATTCACCCTTTTATTTAGAAAATTATCTGGTATCAGCCACTTACATATTTTGACCATCTACTGTCAGTAAATATGAGAAAGGAATGTTGGAGGGTGCTTGAATTATGGAATGTCTTAAATGTCATCACAGATTTGATCTAATTATGCTTTTTGGACACTGGAGCAGAAAAACTGTAGTGATATAACAGATTAGAGCAGTTAGACTTTTCTTGCTTTTCTGTCCTCTGCTTTTCTGATTGGGATGAATGGGTCTAATGGCAGCTAGAAACACACACACACACACACGTATATATATATATATATATATATATATATATATTATATTTTTTTTTTTTTTTTTTTTTTTTTTGTCTTTCGGAGACAGGGTCTAACCTTGTAAGCTCCAGCTGTCCTGGAACTTCAGTCTTGTAGACCAGGCTGGCCTTGAACTCACAAAGATCCCCACCCCCCTGCCTCTGCCTCCCGGTGCTAGGATTAAAGGCGTGCTCCACCACGCCCGTCTGAAAACTCTCTATTCTGGAAGTGAGAAAGGGAAGGAGTTGGTGTTCTTCACTGTGGTTTGGTGTTTTCTTTATTATTATTATTATTAATTATTATTATTAATTATTATTATTTGGTTTTTTTTTTTTAAGACAGGGTCCCAAGTAGCCCCAGTGGCTAGAACTCACCATTTTGACCAGGCTGGCCTTGAACTCACAGAAATCTGCCTGCCTCTGCCTCCAAGGCTCTAGGATAAAAGTGCGTGCGCGCACCAGACCTGTTACCTACAAAGTCATAGACCAGGGTAGCTGCTCAGTGTTCTTCCTTTCCCGTTTTTTCTCTGTAGAACTGATTTCTCGTTCAGAGCTGCACAAGTGCATTGTTGATACCTTGATAATAATTTAGATGAGTACTTAGTGAATTTTTCACAATCCCCTTTTTAAAAATCTTGTTCCAATTCTTCCTACATTTCCACATCAAATCGATATTAAATAAGCCTGTTTATCAGTAGTTCTTGCTAGATTTTGTCTTCTCAGAAGTTGGATTATTTGGAGTCCTTTATCCTTTTTTTCTTTGTCTATATTGGTTCTTCTATAAAACCCAAATTGTAAATAATTACAGGACTTGAATTAAAAAAAAGTGGGCCTGTTTGGGAGCTTCTCTGCCTTAGTCAGGATGTTACAGGTATCTTGTTGTTAGTGTGACAAAACACATATTCTCATTTGTTCACACAGTCCTTTCTTTAATATTTCATGTATGCAGTGATGTGTTCTTGAAGGCAGTTTTCATTTTTTAGCTCCTGTTAACCTAATTTATTATTTTACTTACTGGTAGTCAGAAGAAACTTAATGCAGCCTCTCTCTGCCTTTAATGCAATTGTTTTTTTTTTTTTCCCTTCTACCCTCTGAGGTTTGCTTCCATGTTTTCTCTGGAGCTTAAAAAAAAAANTTTTGTCTTTTCGAGACAGGGTCTCCCTGTAGCTCCAGCTGTCCTGGAACTCAGTCTGTAGACCAGGCTGGCCTTGAACTCACAAAGATCCACCTGCCTCTGCCTCCCGAGTGCTAGGATTAAAGGCGTGCGCCACCACGCCCGTCCTGAAACCTCTATTCTTGAAGTGAGAGGGAAGGAGTTGGTGTTGTCTTCACTGTGGTTTGGTGTTTTCTTTATTATTATTATTATTATTATTATTATTATTATTATTATTTGGTCTTTTTTAAGACAGGGTCTCGCTGTAGCCCCAGCTGGCCTAGAACTCACTCTTTTGACCAGGCTGGCCTTGAACTCACAGAAATCTGCCTGCCTCTGCCTCCCAAGCTCTAGGATTAAAGGCGTGCGCCACCAGACCTGTTACCTACAAAGTCATAGACCAGGGTAGCTGCTCAGTGTTCTTCCTTTCCCGTTTTTTCTCTGTAGAACTGATTTCTCGTTCAGAGCTGCACAAGTGCATTGTTGATACCTTGATAATAATTTAGATGAGTACTTAGTGAATTTTTCACAATCCCCTTTTTAAAAATCTTGTTCCAATTCTTCCTACATTTCCACATCAAATCGATATTAAATAAGCCTGTTTATCAGTAGTTCTTGCTAGATTTTGTCTTCTCAGAAGTTGGATTATTTGGAGTCCTTTATCCTTTTTTTCTTTGTCTATATTGGTTCTTCTATAAAACCCAAATTGTAAATAATTACAGGACTTGAATTAAAAAAAAGTGGGCCTGTTTGGGAGCTTCTCTGCCTTAGTCAGGATGTTACAGGTATCTTGTTGTTAGTGTGACAAAACACATATTCTCATTTGTTCACACAGTCCTTTCTTTAATATTTCATGTATGCAGTGATGTGTTCTTGAAGGCAGTTTTCATTTTTTAGCTCCTGTTAACCTAATTTATTATTTTACTTACTGGTAGTCAGAAGAAACTTAATGCAGCCTCTGCTCTGACTTTAAGCAATTGTTTTTTTTTCCCTTCTACCCTCTGAGGTTTGCTTCCATGTTTTCTCTGGAGCTTAAAAAAAAGAAAGCTATTATTTTTGTTCCTTCCAGTATCAGAACTGTATATGCAGGGAAATTGATGCCCAGTAACTTTGTGCTTCTTTCTGGGTCCTGAGAATGCTTTGTATAGAATGTAAGAATTGCCCTGGCCAGGCATGGTGGCGCATGCTTCTAATCCCAGCACTCGAGAGGCAGATGCAGGTGGATCTGTGTGAGTTCAGGGCCAGCCTGGTCTACATAGTGAGTTTCAGGACAGCTGGAGCTTACAAGGAGACCCTATCTCAAAAAGACCAAGAAAAAAAAAAAAAAAGAATTGCCCCGAACTCAAAATTAACTTTATTTCCTGTGAAATTTTGGTAACATCAAATGAAACATCATTTTCATTCTTACTCTGCAACTAGTTATTGATAGCACTTTGGGGACAAATGTGCCATAGGCTCATGTCCGGAGTTTTAAAAAACATTCTTCCACTGTAAGAAGTAAGCATATTAAATTGACCCAGTTAATACATATTATGTGAAATAGTTTGTTTTATATATTTTTTCTCCTTCCCTAACAGTAACATTATGATTTAATGAATAAGCCCTATTTAATATGAAGCACTCTGATTTTTCTTTCATTTTATTCTCTTTTAAAATGCTAGTTAAAATCATATTACATTATTATAAAAGATACTTAGTATAGAGAGAAATACTTTTCATTTTCTTTTTCTTTTTTTTTTTTGGAGACAGGGTCTCACTATAGCCCCAGCTGGCCTGGAACTCATAGAGATCCACCTGCCTTTTGCCTCCTGAGTGCTAGAATTAAAGGCATGCGCCACCACGCCCGCCTTAAAGGAGGTTTTTTGTTTTTGTTTTTGTTTTCTTTTTTTGGTCTCTTGGAGACAGGGTCTAAAGGCAGTTTTTAGCCACCATGTGGGTGCTGGGAATCGAATCCCAGTCCTCTGGAAGAGCAGTCAGTGCTCTTAACTGCTGAGCCATCTCTCCAGCCCCCTTCATTTTTTTTCTTATACTAAATGCACCTTTAATAAGATCAGAAAAATTTGACTTTGCATTTTTAGAACTTCCCTGATAACTAAAACGAGGATATTTTACATTAGTCAGTTTTGAGTAGTTTGAAACAGTTTAATGTACTGATTGTGGTTGTTCCTCTGTTGGCTTAATAATGGAAAACTATAGTTTCTTATGAGCCCTGGATGTCAGTGCATACATATAATCCCAGTACTGGGGGGGTGAGGAGGGCGGCTATCCAATAGTATGCTTAATAACATAGGCTGTAGTTAAAAAAAAAAAACACCTTTCTTTTTTTATTTTATGTGTATTAGTGTATTGCCTGCATAAGTACACTTACAATGTTCACGGAGGTCAGAAGAAGGCATCAGATCACCTGGAACTGGAGTTATGGACAGTTGTTAGTCACCATGTAGGTGCTGGGACCTGAACCTAGGTCCTCTGCAAGAGCAGCCAGTGCTTTTAACCACTGAGCCATCTCTCCAGCTCCCGTAGTTGAGAAATTTTGACAGTTCTTTATGATTAACCTAAAACTGACTTTTGTTAAACCTGTTTTGTTAAAACTATTTAACTTTTGTTAATGTTGTCTTGAAACTACCTTTGAATATAAGAAATAGGAAACGATAACCTATTGACTTTTTGGATAAGCAATTCTAGAGAAAGAGAAAATTACTATGATAGTAGAAAGACTAGTTCATGGTTTTATCAGGAAGATGATAAGATGACTTTGCTTTGGCATATTTATTTATTTATTGACTTCACTTAAAACTTAAAAGCAGGCTGGAGAGATGGCCTAGCAGTTAAGTGTGACAACTGCTCTTGCAGAGGACCCAGGTTCGATCCCCAGCACCCACATGGCGGCTGAGAACCATCTTGAGTAACTCCAGTTCCAGGGGAATCTGACACCCTCTTCTGACCTCCGAGGCATTGCACGACACGGGTGTACAAACCTACATGCAGACAGTACATTCATACACATACAAAAATAAATAAATAAAAAATAAAAATAAAACTTGAAAGCATGGTTTATTAAATGGACTGTAAACAGATATTATGATGTCTCTTACATGTAACAAATGGGATAGCTTTTAATAGAAATTCATCAATCCCCCAAACATCTTTTCTTTTTTTTGGTCTTTTTGAGATAGGGTCTCCCTGTAGCCCCAGCTGTCCTGCAACTTGCTCTGTAGACCAGGCTGGCCTTGAACTCACAACGATCTGCCTGCCTCTGCCTCCCGAGTGCTAGGATTAAGGGCGTGTGCCAGCCCTCCTGGCTCCAAACATCTTTTTATTATAAATACAGGTATCAAAACAATCCTGAACCTATTTTTTTTAAATTTTTTTATTAATTTTTATTTATTTCTGTATGTGTATGAATGTACTGTCTGCATGCAAGTCTGCGCACCCGTGTCGTGCAACGCCGCGGAGGTCAGAAGAGGGTCTCGGATTCCCCTGGAACTGGAGTTCTCCTGGAATTGGAGCTTCAGACGGTTCTCAGCCGCCATGTGGGTGCTGGGGATCGAACCC
>VZQC01012458.1:1296894-1307141 GCA_009823505.1 Rhizomys pruinosus | reverse complement strand
CCTTTAATCCCAGCACTTGGGAGGCAGGGACAAACGGATTTCTGTGAGTTCAAGGCCAGCCTGGTCTACAGAGTGAGTTCCAGGACAGCCAGAGCTACAGGGAGACCCTGTCTCAAAAAAAAAAGACCAAAAAAAAAAAAAAAAGTGACTTCAGCTGGGCATAGTGCCACATGCCTTTAGTCCCAGCACTTGGGAGGCAGAGGCAGATGGATTTCTGTGAGTTCAAGGCCAGCCTGGGCTACATGGAGACCCTGTCTCAAAAAGCCCCCCCCCCAAAAGTGACTTCATATATGTAGAAAAAAAAGTTTTTGGAAATGAAAACTGTTGTATATCAAGTATATGAAATACTTAATAGATTATACTCAAAGAATGTATTGTCTAGAAGATAAACCCAAATACTCAAAGAATGTGTTGTCTAGAAGATAAACCCAAAAGAAGTTTACCAAATCCATCCTACAACCAAAAAGAAAAAAATTGAAGAGTTTAGGAGACACAGAAGACAGAGGGGCCTCTGATATACTCATTCAGTACTCTGGAAAGAAGAGAGTGAATAGTGCAAAGTTAGTATTTGAAGAGAGATTCAGGCTGAAAATTTTCTAGAGCTAATGAGAGACCAGTTGGTTTAAGAAGTGCACTGAATCAACAGTTTAAGCAAAATTAAGTTGCTCTCTCTGCTTCCTGAGAGTGTTTGGAAGATGTGAGCACTCAGCTTTCTGTTCCAGCTGCCTCCTGCCATGCCTCCCTTCCATGTGGACTTTTATCCCTCTAGAACTGGGCTTAAAGAGATTACCTTGAGTCTCATAAGAAGTTTGAACTTTGAACTTTTGAACAGTTAAAGACTATGGGGACTTTTGAAATTAGACTAAATTTATTTTGCATTATGATATATATGGCCCATGGGGTCAGGGAGTAAAATGTGGGGTGATTTGAATGAAAATGTCCCCCATAGGCTCTAAATACTTGAACACTTGCTCAGTTGGTAGTGCTGTTTGGGGAGGGTTATGGAACCTTTAGCAAGTGTGGCCATGTTGGAGGAAACATGTCAGTAGGGAAGGAGGGGACTTGAGAGTCTTCTTCCACTTCTGTTCTGTCTCTCTGTGCTTCTTGTGTGTGCTTAAATATGTGAGCTTTCTGCCCTTGCTACCTCCTGCCATGCCATGCCTCTTACAGCATGATGGACTCTTAACCCCCTGGAGCCCAATAAACTCTTCAATAAACAAGTACATGAAAGAATGAATGAATGAATTGTACACCCAAACAAAGCATAAACCTAAATATTAGGAGAAAACCCTAAAAGCAGTCAGAGACAAAAGTTGTCCTTCAAAGAAACAACTATGGACCCAGTGCAGTGGCTCAGCAAGTAAAGGCACTTGCCACCAAGCCTCGTGACCTGAGTTCCATCCCTAAGACCCACATGGCAGAAGGAGAGAACTGACCCCTCATGTTGTTCTCTGACTTCCACATGTAGGCTGTCTCACGTGCCCTCCCTTTCTCTTGCCCCTGTACACACATAAATGTAATAAAAAGGTTTTTTTTGTTTTTTTGTTTTTTGGGGGTTTTTTTTTTTTTTTTTGGTCTTTTTGAGGACAGGTCTCCGTGTTAGCCACAGCTCTCCTGGAAACCGCTATGTAGAACAGGCCTTGGCTTGAACTCACAAATGTCACCTGCTCTGCCTCCCAAGTGCTAGGATTAAAGCGATGTGCACCCTTGCCCAAGCAAAAACTTTTTTTTTTTGTTTTTTTGGTTTTTCGAGGACAGGTCTCCCTGTAGCCCCAGCTGTCCTGAAACCCCTCTGGTGACCAGGTGGTTGAAATCACAAAGATCCGCCTGCCTCTGCCTCCTCCAAAGTGCAGATTAAAGGCGTGCCCAACACCACATGCCCGGCGGCAAAAAATTTTTAAAAGAGCAATTATTGACAAATAATTGCTAATCTAGAATTGGCAAATTCCAAGTAAAAATTTAGTTCAGCAAACTATCAGGTCTTTGACCTGATGAAGTACATACCTAATACAAAAATCTGAGGTACAAGGTGGAGTGAAGAACAAAGAGAGTGGCAAAGTATGAGCATTCACTGAAATAAGCATCAGTTATACAAAATAATAGCAAGTCCTTACCTGAAGTATGTCAAATGAAGGCAGTGTTTGGAGACCTTTATTTGGGAAAGGAACACGAGGAGGTTAGCCATTATGATTACTTCCAGTCAAAGTTGAGTTGAAGATCTTGACTGTAAGACAAGAAAAGATAACTTTTTTTTTTTTTTTCGGTCTTTTCGAGACAGTGTCTCCCTATAGCCCCAGCTGACCTGGAACTCTCTCTCTAGACCAGGCTGGCCTTGAACTCACAAAGATCCACCTGCCTCTGCCTCCCAAGTGCTAGGATTAAAGGCGTGCGCCACTATGCCCAGCAGAAAAGATAACATTTGAAAAAATAAAAGGGCAATGTAAGAATTGGAAAGGTGGTAAATTAGCACTTGCCTATCCTGTGTGATGCCCTGGGTTCAACCCCAGCATCAGAAAAGAAAGAGGTGGTGAAGTGAAGAGAATAGAGAATAGAGAGAACAGAACAGAGAGGAGAGGAAAGGAGAAGAGAGTAGAAAAGCTCCACCAGATCACTACAATTGTGGATGAGAAATGTGTGCTACTCATCAAGCTTGCCAGGGTCACCAAAATGCTGGGTAGGACCAGCTTGCAAGGGCATTGCATGCAGGTACTCATTTATGGGCAACACCAGCAACTCCATCTACATGTGAAGGGCTCCATGCATGAGGGTGATGTACTCTGTTGGAGTAAGAAAGTGAAGTTCAGAGGCTACATGAGCTTGCTGCTGGGTGCTAGATATTCACCCCTTGCCCATGGGATGGCCTGTGATGTTAAATACAGTGTTCATATTGAGAGGGGAGGAGGATGTAGAATTAGAGGAGAGGAAAAAAAAAGTTTCTTTATCTGGATTCTACTACCTAGTTTAGTCTTCAGGAGCATCACAGAGCAATTTATTTTAATCTCACATTTAAAAAAATATTTTGTCATTTTCATTTTATGTGTATGAGTGTATTGCCTACATGTGTATAAGTGCACCTGTGTCATGGAATGCCTTGAGTCAGAAGAAGGCATTAGATTTTCCTGCAATTGGAGTTATGGATGGTTGCTCTCTACCATGTGGGTACTGGGAATTGAATTCAAGTTCTCTGCAAGAGCAAATGGTGCTCTTAATGGTTGAGCTCTCTCTCCAGCCCTCATAATCTAATCTCAATTTAGCAGGTAGACACATGTACACGCTTTTATATGTTCTTTGACACTGGTTACTTGTAGTTTGCAGTTTGCCTTCAAATGTATCCAGGTTATCCCAACCCCAAACTAAAAATAACTCTGCCTGACTTTGCTGCTTACCCTCCCTTTAAAAAAAAATGGTGAAAGTTGAACTGCAAGCATCGCAGAAGCTAGGCAGGGCCTCTGTTGCTGCTTTTATTTTCTTTTTGATGACTTACTGCCTGCTGTTGCTGAGTACTCAGGCAAACCTTACTTCTGGACAAGCTCTTCACTTTTTTGTTTTATTTTGTTTTGTTTTGTTTTACTTCCCCCCCCCCAGGAATTTTACTTATTTATTTATTTGTATGAATGTACTGTCTGCATGTAGGTTTGTGCACCCGTGTCGTGCAATGTCGTGGAGGTCAGAAGAGGGTGTCGGATTCCCCTGGAACTGGAGTTCTCCTGGAATTGGAGTTACAGACGGTTCTCGGCCGCCATGTGGGTGCTGGGGATCGAATCCGGGTCCTCTGAAAGAGCAGTCAGTGCTCTTAACCACTTGGCTATCTCTCCAGCCCCCTCTTCAGTTGTTATCGCTCAGCAGAATCATCTTTTTATCAGTCAAGCTACCAGCCCTCTTTAGTGTCAGTGCTGCACTTCCTATTACCTCTTGGGTGTCTCACTGTCATCACAAAGTCAGCAAGTCCTAAACTGAGTTACTTATCTTTTTAAATTTTTATTTATCATTATTATTATTATTATTATTGGTGTTTGTCGAGACAGGGTCTCCCTATAGCCCCAGCTGTCCTGGAACTCATTCTGTAGACCAGGCTGGCCTTGCACTCACGAAGATCCGCCTGCCTCTGCCTCCCAAGTGCTAGGATTAAAGGCGTGTGCCACCACGTATTATTTTTTTATGTGTATGAGTGTACTGTCTGCATGTAGGTTTGTGCACCCATCTTGCGCAATGCATGGAGGTCAGAAGAAGGTGTCAGATTCCTCTGGAACTGGAGTTAAAGATGGTTCTTAGCCACCATGTGGGTGCTGGGAATCCAACCCGGGTCCTCTGCAAGAGCAGTCGGCACTCTTAACCGCTAGGCCATCCCTCCAGCCCCTGAATTACTTATCTTTAGCTTTAAATTACAGCTACAGCAGTTAAGAGCACCAACTGCTCTTGCAGAGGACCCGGGTTCGATTCCCAGCACCCACATGGCGGCTAAGAACCGTCTTTAACTCCAGTTCCAGGGGAATCTGACGCCCTCTTTTGACCTCCTCGGCATTGCACAATACAGGTGCATGAACCTACATGCAGACAGTATACGCGTACACATAAAAAAATATAAATTAAAAAAAATAAAATTACAGCAGCCTTTAACCTCCTAAACTCTCTATTTAACTATAGCCTATGCTGGAAACCCTGGAGTAGTATCTCCATTTCTTCTTTATTCTTGTTTTTCCTGTGTAGTAAGCTCCCAAATCTTTTTGATTTACCATTTACAGTGATGTTTCTTTTTTTTTTTTTTTATTCTCCATTACTCTAGTTTTAGACCTCGTTATTTCTCTCCAAGACCCTTTATTTTTGTCCTGCCCTTAGAATATTTCTATTTTTTTAAGCTTTTTTTAAATTTTATTTATTTTCTATGTGTATGAATGTACTATCTGCATGTAGGTCTGTGCACCCGTGTCGTGCAATGCCACGGAGGTCAGAAGAGGGTCTCGGATTCCCCTGGAACTGGAGTTCTCCTGGAACTGGAGTTACAGATGGTTCTCAGCCTCCATGTGGGTGCTGGGGATCGAACCCAGGTCCTCTGCAAGAGCAGTCGGTGCTCTTAACCGCTAGGCCATCTCTCCAGCCCAGAATATTTCTATTTTTAATTCAAAATATTTACTATAACAAATAAACCTGAAACACTTAGAGCACAGTCTGGTCATATAGAAAATTTTTTAGTATTACTCTTGCTTACAAATTGAATAAAATTGATTCACCCTCACATTTAAAGCCCCTTTGATCTAGTAATCACAGTTCTATTTCCTTCTGCTCTTTTTTCTTTATTTTATGCTGAGACAAACCTTTAATGACTTGAAAGTTCTAAATATACTGTATTGTCCTGTGCTTTGTCACTTCTGATTCTCCTGAAATACTGAAGTCTTTACTATTTCTCCTATCTCTGCAACCCGTTCTTTTCCTTTTTTTAAATTTTTATTTTATTATTTTTTATGTGTATGAGTGTACTGCATGTAGGTTGGTGCACCCATGTTGTACATTGCCACGGAGGTCAGAAGAGGGCGTCAGATTCCCCTGGAACTGGAGTTAAAGATGGTTCTTAGCTGCCATGTGGGTGCTGGGAATCAAACCTGGGTCCTCTGCAAGAGCAGTTGGTGCTCTTAACCGCTGAGCCATCTCTCTAGCCCCAACCCATTCTTTTTACCATGAAGCCTTCTCAATCCTTTAGGTGTGCTATAGGATTAAAGTTACAATTCTTAGTAATCATTATAAGACCGTGACAGCTAGTCAGTAAGGACTGTCCCTATACCAAGAACACAGTGTAACACCACTTTTAGACTTTTATAAAATAATGTATTAAAAGAATGGGTGAATATGCAAGTAAACACTTAGGTACTCTGTACATGCTATTTCTTCTGTACTATATGCAATCATTGGTTACATTTAATCATTCCTCTGAAATACAAAAATAACATGTTGAGATCCTCTGTCCCGTGTTGTGTGTAGGTTCTATATTATAGAAATGAACAATAGTCTCTGTCCTCATCTTAGTGGTAGAAGTAGACAAAGAAATCAATAACAGTGTGCCCAGATGAAAGTGTGTTCAGATACAAAAGAATCAACAGAATGAACACAATGTAAAATGATGTAAGGGGATGGAAGACAGAAAAGATTTATCAGAAAAGACTTTTTTTCATTTTTAAATGCTGTTTATTTTAAATCATTGTAGGTTCATAGAAAGTTAAAAAGTAATATCCAGATTCCTATGTACCCTTTGTTTAGCTACTGTAATAATGACATCTTGTGTGTTTTATATCAAAACCAGAAAAATGAAAGGGGCACAATACTGCTAATTAGATTATAGATCTTTTCAGGTTTCACCATTTTCTGTATTAGTTGCTTTTCTACCACGGTGACACTATCTGACAGAACAACTTAATGAAGGAAGCTTTTAGTTTAGTAGAGATTTTAGTGGAATGGCGCTTTCTGTGGTTGTGAGAGTTTGTGAACAACTTATTAACATAGTAGCAGGCAGGAAGCAGAGCAGAGAAGCTGGATCCAGGAGTGGCTATAACCTTCAAGGGCTTGTCTCTTGTGACCATTTCTGCCATCCAGGCCCCACCTTCTAAAGGCTCTACAAGCTGGGGTCCAGGCCTCCAGAACATGAGCCTGTGAGGATAGTTCAGACTCAGGTCATAACATATATATATATTACAATATCAAAACCACTAACATTGGTATTGCTAATAAGACTGTAGATCTTTTCACCTTCTACTTTTTTATATGTACATATATGTGTGTTTGTACACATACTTCTAAGTCATTTGTTTACATATTTTTTTTTTCTTGAGGGTGCATGTGTAATCATTATGAGGCACATGTGTGGGGAAATCAGAAGACAACTTGGGCAAGTTCTCTGCTTCCACTGTGTGGATCCCAGGGAGCACATTCAGGTTGTCAGACTTGGTAACTAGCACATTTACCTTCTGAGCTATTTTGCCAGCTATTCTGTGTCATTTGATGGCATGTACAGGTTCATGTAGCCACCATTACAATCAGGATGCAGATTCTTCCATCAGCATAAAGGAAGTTCTCATATTCTTCTTTATTTTTTTAATGAAGCATTTCGTTTATAAGTTGAACATTCACATCTTTTTTTAAAAAATATTTTATGTGTACGTATTCCCTGCATGTAAGTGTACCTCTGTCATGCAGTGCCTTCAGAATACAGAAGAGGATGTTGGATTCCTTGAAACTAGAGTTAGACAGTTAGCTGCCATGTGGGTGCTGGGATTCGAACCCGGCTCTTCTGAAAGAACCACCAGTGTTCTTAACTGCTGAGCCATCTCTCCAGCCCCTCATGTTCTTCTTTAATGGTCATACCTTCTTCTTGCGTCTGCCTCTGATAACACTAATATAAGACAGAGGGACAGAGACAGATTAGATTATATTAGATTAGATTAGATTAGATTAGATTAGATTAGATAGACATACAGACAGACTCACTGAATTTTAAGTTGTATGAGGATGGGAGAGATGGCTCAGCGGTTAAGAACACGGACTGCTCTTGCAGAGGACCCAGGTTGGATTCCCAGCACCCACATGGCAGCTAAGAACTGTCTTTAACTCCAGTTCCAAGGGAATCCGACAGCCTCTTCTGACCTCTGCAGCATTGCACAACATGGGTGCCCCAACCTACATGCAGACAGTATACTCATACACATAAAAAATAAAAAAATAAAAAAATTAAAAGAAAAGCACAAATCACCCAAACCTTAAAAAAAAAAGCACCAACTGCTCTTGCAGAGGACCCAGGTTCGATTCCCAGCACCCGCATGGCGGCTAAGAACCATCTTTAACTCCAGTTCCAGGGGAATCCAACGCCCTCTTCTGACCTCCAAGGCATTACACGACACAGGTGCACCAACCTACATGCAGACAGTACGTTCATACACAAATAAATAAATAGATAGATAAACTGGTCTACAGAGTGAGTTCCAGGACAGCTGGGGCTACAGGGAGACCCAGTCTCAAAAAGACCCCCCCCCAAAGAAAAGCTGTATGTATAAGATATGTATAAGGATAAGGAAGAATAGTTAAATCTTATTTGTAGACATAAAATAATTAATGGAGTTATGAACTAACTAGGATGAATTAGAAGAGTAGAGTAAAAATACTAGTTTTTTTTTTTTTCAATTGATACATTCATTGAAATCCAGATGCAAATCTCTAAAGTTTTTCTGTAGAACATGGCAATCTTATTCAACCTTTTTTTTTGAGACAGGGTCTCCCTTTAGTCCCAGCTGGCCTGGAGCTCACTATGTAGACCAGGCTGGCCATGAACTCACAGAGATCCACCTGCTTCTGCCTCTGGAGTGCTGGGATTAAAGGCGTGCACCACCACACCTGGCCTAAGATGGTTCTTAGCCACCATGTGGGTGCTGGGATTCGGACCTAGGTCCTTGCAAGAGCAGTCAGTGCTCTTAATTGCTGAGCTATCTCTCCAGCCCCCCGTTCAACAATTTTACAGAAATATAAATTACAAGAATAGAAAGAACATTCTTAAAGTGGAAAGAGTTCTTTTGGTTTTTCAGTTAACACATTTTGAATGTTATATACCAGACATTGTTGGACTGTAGTTATTACCTGGGTTAATATGAGATGTGTCTTATCCAAAACTCATCTTCATATCTATTTGTAGCAATATCCCTTTTTTTTTTTTTTTTTTTTTTTTTTTTTTTTTTTTTTTTTTTTTTCGAGACTAGGTCTCCCTGTAGCCCCAGCTGTCCTGGAACTCACTCTGTAGACCAGGCTGGCTTTGAACTCACAAAGATACTCCTGCCTCTGCCTCCCAAGTGATAGGATTAAAGGCGTGTGCCACCATGCCCGGCAATGTCCTAATGTTTTAGTAGACCATTTGCTAAAATAAGAAGCTTGTACCAGGACTACTAACAAACTTACCACTCCAATTTTATCTTTTTATATTTAAAATTTTCCTGGCCATGTGTGATTGTTGCCCTGCCGCCCCCCCCCCATTTTCTTTAATTAGTTTTTGCTAATTTCTTTTAACATAAGAAAAATCAGAAGTAGAGTAACTTTGCTTAAAATAGATCTTTCATATAGTGTCAGACTACACCCTTGTTAAAAAGGGAGAAAAGTATGCCGGACGTGGTGGTGCACGCCTTTAATCCTAGCACTGGGGAGGCAGAGGCAGGCAGATCTTTGTGAGTTCAAGGCCAGCCTGGTGTACAGAGTGAGTTCGAGGACAGCTGGAGCTACAGGGAGACCCTGTCTCTAAAAGACAAAAATAAATAAATAAATAAATAAATAAATAGGGAGAAAAGCATCTCCTGTTGAGTGGTATTCAGAGTTATCTGGCCTTGGGGAGAGAAGGACAACAATCTTGAGGGCCTTCTGGGTACAGATATTAAAGCACAGCCCGTAGAGTATCTAAATAGCTCACTATGAAGAAAAAAAAGGAAATATGAATTTAAAAATGGCAGATAGTAGGTAGAGGTTGCTGGTGAATTTTATATGCTTGTATAGGAGTGAGTGGATAGAAAATGCTACATGGTAAATTAGTTGGGAAAGGATATATAGACTTGCTGAACTACTTGCTTACCGTGTTAAATAAATTAACTCAGGGCCAATGAGATGGTTTAGCAGATAGAGCTTGTGCATAGGCCTGATGTCCCGAGTTCAGTCCCTGAATCCCACAGGGTGGTCAGAGAGAACCAACTCCTCAGAGCTGTCCTCTCACTTTCATGTGTGTGCCATGGTACCAGCACCCCCAACCCCACTAAAAATAAGCAAATAAGCAAACTCAGGACCCTCTCCCAATGTGTGTGCTTAAAAACAGCTTCTACTAGGTTAAGCAAAAAGGCAAAGCTGAAAATAGAGGGCATAGTTTTATGAGCTTAAATAAGCAAGAAGTATTTCTTTTTCTTTTCAGTTTTTGGTACTGAAGATAGTGGCTTATTAATCCTCCGTTGTGCTTCCCAACCTTAGGTCCTTACATATGTACTTTACTGTTGAGGTATGCTTTCAGGGAAAGATTTCTTAAACAAGATTCAAAACATGAACCACAAAAAAATCGATATATGTGGCCACATTAAAAATAGAGACCCTGAAGCCGGGCGTGGTGGCGCACGCCTTTAATCCTAGCACTTGGGAGGCAGAGGCAGGCGGATCTTTGTGAGTTCAAGGCCAGCCTGGTCTACAGAGTGAGTTCCAGGACAGCTGGGGCTACAGGGAGACCCTGTCTCGAAAAGACCAAAAAA
>VZQC01012458.1:1252457-1293233 GCA_009823505.1 Rhizomys pruinosus | reverse complement strand
CTTCTCATTCTTTTTTTTGTTTTCTTTTTCCTCCCTTTTCTTTTTTTCTTGCTTATTCCTTCCCTTCTTTTTCTCTTTATATTTATTTCTGTATGTGTATGAATGTACTATCTGCATGCAGGTTTGTGCCCCCGTGTGTTGTGAATGCGCGGAGGTCAGAAGAGGGTCTCGGATTCCCCTGAAACTGGAGTTCTGGGGAACTGGAGTTCAGACGGCTTTGGCCGCAATGTGGGTTGCTGGGGATCGAACCCGGTCCTTTAAGATGCGGTCTGTGCTCTATTAACCGCTAGGCCATCTCTCCAGCCCTGCAGCAAGTATTCTTTAACTGCTGATCCATCTCTCTAGCCTGTAAATAAAGATCTTATGTAAAGTATTAGGAGAGTGGATAGCCCATTGTCTGTTCCTTCCTCTGTGGATGAATTGATCCTAGTTACAATCTGTTGGCAAAGGATTTTTCCCTTAGTATAATTTTTTCATTGAGGCTTTTTTTTTTTGAGACAGGGTCTCCCTATTGCCCCAGCTGGCCTGGAACTCACTCTGTAGACCAGGCTGGCCTTGAATTCACAGAGATCCACCTGTCTCTGCCTCCCAAGTGCTAGGATTAAAGGCATGTGCCACCACACTCTGTTTTGTTTCTTAATTCACATGCATTAATTTACTTCCCATTTAGAAATTTTTTTACTGTTATTTTTATTTATTTATTTATTTTTATTGATTTTATTTATTTCTGTATGTGTATGAATGTACTGTCTGCATGCAAGTTTGTGCACCCGTGTCGTGCAACGCCGCTGAGGTCAGAAGAGGGTATCGGATTCCCCTGGAACTGGAGTCCTCCTGGAATTGGAGTTTCAGACGGTTCTCGGCCGCCATGTGGGTGCTGGGGATCGAACCCGGGTCCTCTGTAAGAGCGGTCGGCGCTCTTAACCGCTAGGCCATCTCTCCAGCCCCCCCCATTTAGAAATTTTTAATGCTTTTAAGTCTTACTCTATTGCTGACTTCCTTTATAAGATTTAATACCTGTAAAGCTCCATTTTGTGATTTGTCAAGGTAATTGGGGTTGTTTTAACTCCTTGCTACTAAAAGTAAGGAAGTCAATGCATTTATATTGCCTCTCCCCCAGCTGTGTTTACTCTTATCTTTTCATATAGGAGATAAGCCTTGTGAATGAAAGAGAATCCTTTTTATTGTTGTTGTACTTTTACTTTGTCTCTAAACCTCTAGTTACTAAAAGCATGCAGTGAAGACCACTCCATGGAGGACAGCAGTTTATTGGGGGACAAACCAGCTGGACTGCTTCCCAGCATCAGAAAGGACAGCAACCAGTAGGGAAAGTCAGGGAGCTTTTATGGGCAGTTAGAAGTTTGAGTAACTTTCCATTACGTAGGGTGGGCGGTTTAGCCCGGAATTCATTGGTCTCCCAATAAGCCGAGGGACTTTCCTGGGCTAAGTTCTGACTGCCATTTTAGAATATTGGGAGCTGCACTGCCGTTTTAGGAGTCTGCCAGCAACCTAACAGTTATGTATTTGAATAGAATTAATATTTACCTTTCAATTCTTCAAAAGCATTCCTCTTGATTTCTGATTCTACTGGTGCATCTTTTCATTGGCTGGATTATGCTTTCAAGAAGCTCGTTTTTTTTTCCTTAGGAATGTTTCCTGAGTTTAAGATAGACATTCATGGCTTTTATATGTGTCTAAAAGTTGGGTAACTGGGTCATTGTCTCTCCCCACCTCCCTCCCATGAACCTTAGAAGATTAAAGATTTATTTTCAGTTTAGATGTATGAATGTTTGCACACATGTATGTATGTATGTACTTCATGTGCATGCATGCCTGGTACCCTGAAAGTTAGAAATGGTTACAAATTGTCATGTGGTCATGGATGTGGGTGCTGGGTCCTCTGCTAGAGCAGCAAACTTTTTTGTTACAGGGTCTCCCTGTACCCCCAGCTGACCAGGAACTCACAGTAGACCAGGCTGGCCTAGATCTCAAAGAGATCTGCCTGCTTCTGCTTCCTGAATGCTGGGAACAAACAGTCTTAATTGCTGAGCCATCCAGGAGTAAAGCTTTGGCTGGTTTGCTAATTTTTCCTCTTCAAGTATGTCATTTAAATATGTTAGACTGTCTTTCATAATTAGCATCTTTTCGTATTTTTAACTCTTTCATGTTCGGGGCTGGAGAGATGGCCTAGCGGTTAAGAGCGCCGACCGCTCTTACAGAGGACCCGGGTTCGATCCCCAGCACCCACATGGCGGCTGAGAACCGTCTTTAACTCCAGTTCCAGGGGAATCCGATGCCCTCTTCTGACATCTGAGGCATTGCACGACACGGGTGCATCAACCTGCATGCAGACAATACACTCATGCACATAAAAAATAATAAATTTAAAAAAAGAAATGAGTTTAGTACTGGGGCTAGAAAGATGGCTCAGCAGATAAAGTCACTTGCTACTGAGCCTGACAACATGAGTTCCATACCTGGATCCTGTATAAAGAAAGGGGAGAACTGACTCCTGAAATTTGTTCTTTGACCTCCCCATGTATGTACCCCATTTAATAAATAAATTGTAATGTTGTAAGCCCACCTAAGTTGGGGATTTCCCAGGAAGCCAACTGAGGTAGAAGTTCCAAGAAAGTTGCTCCAATCAGGCTCCTACTGATACCAGTCCCAAGCCTCAGTTTATCTCCAGATACTTCTACTGATCCCAGCCACGGATCTGTCTACACCCATTCCCCTGCCTTCCCACACCCATTTCTTTGTAAGCCCACTTCCTTGTGTGCTTGGGTATAAAAACTGCCACTTTGGGACATTCTGTTTGCTGGTCATCCTAATCCCGACACAGGCAGGCCAGCCATTTCCTTCTCATCAGAGTCCTGACTCTCCCTCTCGCCAAGTCTCCCTTCAAAATGAACCTAACACAAATACCAAGAATAATGATAATTTAATCCTTTCCAGATGCTTTCTCTTACATCTTTTGTTCTCTTCCCCACCACACATTCATCCTCTTTATTTGGTAGTATAACATTTCTGTACACATCTAGAGAAAAGTCACTTTTGTAGTATAACTGTACTGTGACTATGTACCTCTACTATGAGTTCAAATTATGACAGAGACATTTTCTATCTTCGGTCCTGGTAGATGCCTGTCTCTCTCTCTCTCTCTCTCTCTCTCTCTCTCTCTCTCTCTCTCTCTCTCTCTCTCTCTCTCTTCCAGTGTTTTTGAGACTGGGTCTCCCTGTAGCCCCAGCTGGCCTGAAATTAACTCTAGACCATCCTGGCCTTGAACTCAGAGAGATCTGCCTTGGTGGCACACACCTTTAATCCCAGCACTCAGGAAGGAGAGGCAGGAGGATCCCTGTGAGTTCAAGGCCAGCCTGGTCTACAGAGTGAACGAGTTCCAGGCCAGTTGGGGCTACAGGGAGACCCTGTCTTTTTCTATTTTGAGACCCTGTCTTAAAAACAAAAACAAAAAATGTATGTTATACACATATGTCAATGAATAAGTTATACTTAAAAAAAAATATGGATGGAACGCTTCACAAATTTGCGTGTCATCCTGGCCCAGGGGCCATGCTAATCCATATCATTCCCATTTTAGTATATGTGCTGCTGTGCTGCTGAAGCTAGCACATAAGTTATACTTTTTATTTTATGTGTATGAATATATTGCCTGCATGTGTGTTAAGTGCACCCATATTGTTCAGTGCCCACGGAGGACAAAAGAGGGTATTGGATCACCTGGAACTGGAGTTACAGATGGTTGTTAGCTACCACGTGGGTACTGGGGAGCGAACCAAACCTGGGTCGTTTGCAAAAAAAGCCAGTGTTCTTAACTGCTGAGCCTTCTTCCCAGCCCTAATAGTATGACTCTTTAAAAACTATGTTTTTGTTGTTGTTGTTTGTTTGTTTGTGTTTTTCTTTGAGACAGGGTATCCTTGTAGTCCCAGGTGGCCTGGACCTCACTATGTAGACCTGGCTGGCCTTGAACTCACAGAGACACCCCCCCCCCCAAGCCTCTGCCTCCCATATGCTGGGATTAAAGACAACCCAGCTAAAAATTGTGCTGTTTTAGACTCCATCAATCTTGTGCACACTGTTTAAGTGGAAGATCTGACATTTGGGCCCAGACTTCATGGCTCTGGAGGCCATGCTTGCTTCTTTGTTTTATCTTTTGAGATAGGGTCTCACTGTGTAGCTAAGGCTGGGTTGGAACTCTTGATCTCCTTGCCTCCACCTCACAGGTAAGTACCACCATGTCTGCTCTTAATAATTGTTCTAAATGAGCTAGTTTCTTAACAGTTAATGATTAGATCCGGGTTTCTGAGCACTATTGTGGGGAAGAAGTGCCCAATGTATTTTAGTATAAATATTTAGCTGGTTCTGTGGCCTTTATGGACTAGGTACCACAACAGCACAGCTCTTAATAGACAACAGATTGTTTCTGGGCACTTAGATGTCCCCTGAAAGGCAAAACCCTTCCTGGTTGAGAACCACTGGATTAGCTCTTTGTGTTTGTGTTGGTTTTCTTATCTGATAGCAGGCTAGTAGCTTGGACTAGGAACAGGGATCCTAGCACTTGGGAGGCAGAGGCAAGCGGATCTTTGTGAGTTCAAGGCCAGCCTGGTCTACAGAGCAAGTTCCAGGACAGCTGGGTCTACAGGGAGACACTGTCTCGAAAAGACAAAAAAAAAAACAAAAACAGGAAAATAAAGGAAAAGATGTATGTGCGCTACTTAGATGAGGTCTCAGCAGTCAGATGGCCCTTAAACATAATACCTAATTTTTAAAAAATTATTTTTGTATGTGTATGAATGTACTGTGTGCGTGTAGGGTGGTGCACCCGTGTCGTGCAATGCCTCAGAGGTCAGAAGAGGGTGTCGGATTCCCCTGGAACTGGAGTTAAAGACAGTTCTTAGCTGCCATGTGGGTGCTGGGAATCGAGCCCAGGTCCTCTGCAAGAGCAGTTGATGCTCTTAACCACTGAGCCATCTCTTCAGCCCCTAAACATATTACCTCAATAACAGAGAGAGAGAGAGAGAGAGAGAGAGAGAGAGAGAGAGAGAGAGAGAGAGATTATAAATTGATGTATACCAGAAGAAAAATATAGGTTGCTGTGCAAGTTTAATGAAGATTATAGTATAGACTGAGAATTGTAAGTCAAATAACCCTTTTTTCTTTATGTTTCTCAGCCTCTGATGTTTTGTTATATAGTACAAAATGTTATGGTACAAGAGAATGTGGAATTTTATTTATTCTTATTTTATGTGTATGAGTATATTGCCTGAATGTGGGTAAGTGCATCTGTGTTGTGCAGTGCCTGCGGAGGTCAGAGGAGGATGTTGTATCTCCTAGAACTGGAGTTACAGATGTGGGTGCTGGGAATCATCAAACTCGGGTCCTAATGTTGCAGCCAAACCAAGAATTGGATAACTGTCGAAATACTATCCACTAACATACTTTATGCTTTGATGCTATTGCTAATTGTTGACTTGGACAGTCTGATAAAGGAGTCTACTTAGATAACAGGGGAATGAGTAGTATATACAGTGTGGATATACTGGACAAGTACATAGTCTTTGTGTGCTTATATTTTTATTTTATTTTTTATGTGTATGAATGTACTGTCTGCATGTAGGTTTGTACACCCGTGTTGTGCAGTGCCGCAGAGGTCAGAAGAGGGTGTCGGGTTCCCCTGGAACTGGAGTTAAAGATGGTTCTCAGCCGCCATGTGGGTGCTAGGGATCGAACTCGGGTCCTCTGCAAGAGCAGTCGGCGCTCTTAACCACTAGGCCATCTCTCCAGCCCCAGTGTGCTTATATTTTTAAATCTTGGGTGAATTAATTCATTTAGTATCAGTGTTTTGCTTGCAAAATGTAAAAAGTTTCAAGTGATATAGAATGTTTTGTTTTTAGAAGCGTCACACACTCTCTTACAACATTTTTTTAGTTTGATCTTTTTGGTTTTTGGTGTGTGAGCTATAGGTTGCTGCTTTCTAAAATATGTACAAATTCATACGAGTAGATATTATTGAAAATTCTGGGGCTGAAGAGATGGCTCAGTTGTTAAAAGCACTGACTGCTCTTGCAGAGAACCCCGATTCAATTCCTAGCACCCACATGGTGGCTAAGAACCATCTTTGACTCCAGTTCCAGGGGAATCTGACAAAAAAGAAAAGAAAAGAAAAGAAAATTCTGCTGCATGTTAAAGTAGGATGACATAAATTGGGTCTAGCAAAAATAATCACTGTAGGCTAGGCTAGGTATGGTGGCGCAAACCTTCAATAGCAGCACTCAGGAGGCAGAGGCAAGCAAATCTCTCTGGCTGAGTTCAAGGCCAGCATGGTCTACATATCAAGTTCCAGACCAGTTGGCAGCTAACAACTGTCCGTAACTCAAGTTCCAGGAGATCCAGTACCCTTTTCTGGCCTCCACAGGTTTTGTACATACATGGTGCATTTAGGCAAAACACTCGTACTCATAAAATAATAAATTTAAAAAAATTTTATTTAAAATTGAATAAATTTTGATGTCAATTATATAAAATATATTATCTTTTGTCATTTGCATTACATGAAAAATAATGAATATTCAATAAATGTCCAGAATATTTTTTATAGGTATTTTTTTTTCATAAATTTATTTTTTTTTTAACAAATCTAGACCCGTGTCCCCCCCCCAATCGCCTACCCCACCAGAGCGCATGCATTCTGCCAAATATGTTTTTCATCTCTTTCTCAGTCTTTCTCAATATTCTCCATGAGGAAGTTGACTGTTTTGAGCAGAAGTTCACTGTTTCAGTCAGTTCTTCGATTCATTCCTTTCTGTTGGTGGTAGTGTTGTTTCCAATATGCATCACTCCCAACTGCTTTGGACAAAAGCTCAGGGGGACATACACAAGAAATACTTACAACTAGGTAATTGGCACTAGCATCCACAGATGAGGGATACCATTCTTCGTTTGTTTTTCTGGGACTGTGTTACTTCACTCAGCATGATGTCCTCTAGCTCCAGCCATTTTCCTGCAAAGCTCAAGATGTCGTCTTTCTTTACTGCTGCATAGAATTCCATTGTGTAGCTGTACCACATTTTCTCTATCCACTCATTAGTTGAGGGGCATTTGGGTTGGTTCCAGCTCCTTGCTATTGTGAAGAGAGCTGAAATAAACATGGCCGTGCATGTATCTCTGCGGTGGGGTGAGTCCTGAGGGTACCTGCCCAGGAGTGGTATGGCTGGGCAGAATATTTTTGATCTACCTTTGGGTGGTAGGTGCTAGGGATGGAACTCTGGGCCTCACACACACTGGCTTAGACAAACATTTTTTTTTTTTTTTGGTCTTTTCAAGACAGGGTCTCCCTGTAGCCCCAGCTGTCCTGGAACTCACTCCTTGAACTCACAAAGATCCTCCTGCCTCTGCCTCCCAAGTGCTAGGATTAAAGGGGTGCACTACCACGCCTGGCCCTTAAGCAAGCATTTTATCACAGAGCTAAATCCCCAGCACAAGGGAAACATTTAAATTTAACTGTGAATACTTATTAAAAGAATGTGTGCCACAAAAAAGCACAATTTTAATTTACTTTTACTGTTTTGAATTTGTACATATACTAACACTTCTCTAAAGTAAAAAAGTTTGGAACATTTCCAACCTGTCATATGGTAAATGTTGAATTATCTCAGTGTGTTTGTTCATCTGATGGCTATATGACAGTAAATATATGAAAAGAAATATCTTATTAACTAAATCCTTGCTTGAAGGTAGCAGGAGGATTTAAGTCTGAATTTGGGTACAAAATTGTTCAAGTGCATGTGCCAACTATTAATTACAGTCACTGGGAACTTTAGTTACTGGGCACCTGCCAACCTTGGAGGAGATTATGACAGTACCCATCACCCAGTTCCTCCATGGAGGGGATATGAAACCATCAGGCCGTGGTGTTTCATTTAGATAGAACTTTGGCCACCTTTTTATCTTTACATGTTTTTTAGCCTAGTTAAGTTTACCATCTATTCTGGACTGATTTTGGCAACAAAATTTTGTAAAAATGTCTGTGTCAAATGTATTCCAAATTTGTCATCTTAAAATTTCCCTGTCTTTAAGGTTTAGTTTTTGGCTGCAGTTATTTGGCTCTTGTGATTGTTATACTGCTTTATCTTCTGTTCATTTTTTATTATTTGGCTGTATCCCATGGGTATTGATGTATAGTATTTTCATTATTAAGATGGTTCAGCAGTTAAGAACTTGCTGTTCTGGGGCTGGAGACATGGCCTAGTGGTTAAGAGCGCCGACTGCTCTTGCAGAGGACCCAGGTTCGATCCCCAACACCCACATGGCGTCCGAGAACCGTCTGAAACTCTAATTCAAGGAGAACTCCAGTTCCAGGGGAACCCGACACCCTCTTCTGACCTCCGCGGCATTGCACGACACGGGTGCACAAACCTGCATGCAGACAGTACATTGATACACATATAGAAATAAATAAAATTAAAAAAATAAATAGTTTTAAGAACTTGCCGTTCTTCAAGAGGTCCTGGGTTCCATTCCAGCACCCACATGGCAGTTAACAACTATCCATAATTCCAATTCTAGAGGATCCTACACCTTCTGGCCTCTGCACAGGCATTGTATGCACATGGTACACTTACATACATGCAGATAAAACACTTATGCAGATAAAATAAAAATAACGAATAAAATATTTTTTAAATGTCACAGTGGGTAGAATCAAGGTATTTTTTTCTTTGATGAGACAGGGTCTGCCTTTTACCCCAGCTAGCCTAGAACTTGCTGTGTAAACTAGGTTAGCCTTGATATCACAGAGATCCATATGCCTCTGCCTCCCAAGTGCTAGGATTAAGGATGTATGGCACCATACCCTCCTAAAGTCAGGTTTTTGTTTTAACATTTAAAGCTATTAATTTTTTGTTAATTTATAATTTATCTTATGGTTGGGGAACTCTAACTGTAAATGTCTACTTTTTGGCATTTCTAAGATTCTGTTTGGTCTAATTCATGATTTTCTTTAACTTATTTTTATTTTATGTGTATATGTGTATTGTCTTCATGTATGTAAGTGTAGCATGTGCAGGCAGTGCTACAGTGCTTTTGAAGGTCATATCCCCTGGAACTGCAGTTATGGGTGGCTGTTAGCTGCCAGGTGAATGCAGGGAACTGAACCAGGGTCCTATATAAGAGCAGCCAGTGCACTAACTGCTAAGCCATCTCTCCAGCCCCATGATCAGACTTTCAAGTGTTGATCCTTAGCATTTTTCCTCTGTGTCCCCAAGATTTTCCCTCCCTCCCTCCCTCCCTCCCTCCCTTCCTTCCTTCCTTCCTTCCTTTTGACAGGGTCTCACTGTATAACTCTGGCTGGCCTGGAATTTGCTATGTAAACCAGGCTGGCCTTGAGCTTGCAGAAATCCATTAGCTTATACCTCCCAAGTCCTGGTATTAAAGACATGTGCCATCACACTCAGGAAAAAATTTGTTTCTGGTTTTTAAAAGGATTTTTTATTTTTAATTATGTGTTTGTGTGGGGAATGCTAGTGAAGGTGCCCCGGGAGGACAGAAAAGGTCATCGGGTCATCTGGAGCTGGAGTCATAGGCAGTTGTGGTTATGTGTCACCAGACATGGATGCTTGGAAGAGCAGTTACGAGCTCTTAAGCACTTAGCCATCTCTCCAGCTCTTAATGGCTCCCTCAGTATATAGATTGAAGTCACAATTCCTTTGCTTAGCACTTGGCCCCTGGTCAGCATAAGGTGACAGAGACATGGCTGTCACGGTCTCTCTCAACAGCCCAAGGAGTTCCCCATTAAGGACCTCCACTCAGACCAAATCAGTATTCACAGCTTCAATATAGAGAAGAATTTCATAACTAGGCAGTTTATGAAGAGCTGGAGTTTAATAAAGTTATTTTAATATAGGATTAAGCCTGAGGGTTAAAAGAAAGAGAGGTTCTCAGAATTTGGAATAAATCTATAGTTTATTTTCATACGTCACAATTTTGGTATATGTATGGTGTGTATAAACACATATTTTGGAGCAACACAAATTGGAAGGAACAACAACAACAACAAAAGGACTGGGTCAAAGAACCGACTGAAACAGTAAACTTCTGCCCAAAACAGTAAACTCCTTCATCGAAAAATTAAAAAACAAAAAAGACTGAGAAATAGATATAAAACATGGGGCTGGAGAGATGGCCTAGTGGTTAAGAGTGCTTCTGCTCTTGCAGAAGACCTGGGTTCAATCCCCAGCACCCACATGGTGGCTGAGAACCATCTTTAACTCCAGTTCCAGGGGAATCTGACACCCTCTTCTGACCTCCATGGCATTGCACGACACGGGTGCACAAACCGACATGCAGACAGTACATTCATACACATACAAAATAAATAAATAAATTTTCAAATAGCGTTAAAAAAAGATATAAGACATGTATGGCAGAATGCATGAGCTCTAGTGGGGTGGGGGCAAGGAGGGGAAATGGGTATAGATTTCCTTAAGAAATGTTGTATGAAAAGCACAAATCTTCAATGAAAAAGAAAGTAACACACACCCAAAAGTGTGGATGTGGGTTTTTCTAAGACATAACCGAAGTGTGGGTGTAGGTTCAAGGGGGAACTGCAATTAAGTGTTTTGATTTTTTTTTTTTTTTTGACTTTTTGAACAAGGTCTCCCTGAAATCCCAACTCGCCTGTAACTTGCTATGTAGACCGGGCTGGCCTCAATCTCATAGAGATCCACCTGCCTCTGCCTCCCAAGTGTTGGAATTAAAGGCGTAGGCCACCACACACAGCTACAATTAAGCATGTTAGCATTTGCCATCTAGACCATTTTAGTGGCTGTCAGAACCTCANGGAGGAGATTATGACAGTACCCATCACCCAGTTCCTCCATGGAGGGGATATGAAACCATCAGGCCGTGGTGTTTCATTTAGATAGAACTTTGGCCACCTTTTTATCTTTACATGTTTTTTAGCCTAGTTAAGTTTACCATCTATTCTGGACTGATTTTGGCAACAAAATTTTGTAAAAATGTCTGTGTCAAATGTATTCCAAATTTGTCATCTTAAAATTTCCCTGTCTTTAAGGTTTAGTTTTTGGCTGCAGTTATTTGGCTCTTGTGAGGGTTATGACTGCTTTATCTTCTGTTTCATTTTGTTTTATTTGGCTGTATCCCAGGGTATTGATGTATAGTATTTTCATTATTAAGATGGTTCAGCAGTTAAGAACTTGGCTGTTTTGGGCGCTGGGAACATGGCCTAGTGGTTAAGAGCGCCGACTGCGCTTGCAGAGGGACCCGGTTCGATCCCCAAAGCACCATATGGCGTCCGAAACCGTCTCGGAACTCTAATTCCAGGAAGGAAACTCCAGTTCCAGGGGAACCCGACACCCTCTTCGACCTAGCGGTCATTGGACGCACCGGGTGCACAAACCGCATGCAGGGACAGTAGCATGTGATACACATATAGAAATAAAAAAATTAAAAAAATAAATAGTTTTAAAAAACTGTCTGTTCTGTCAAGAGGTCCTGGGTTCCATCAGCACCCACATGCCATAGTTAACAACACTACCCTAATGTCACAATTGCTAGAGGATCCTACACCTCTGGCCTCTGCCAGGCATTGTATGCACATGGTACACTACATACCTGCAGGATAAAACACTTATGCAGATACAAATAAAAATAACGAATAAACATATTTTTTAATTCCAGTGGGTAGAATCAATGTAGTCTTTTTTCTTTGATGAGCAGGGTACTGCCTTTTACCCCAGCCAGCCTCAGAACTTGCTGTGTAAACTAGGTTAGCCTTGAATCACGAGATCCATATGCCTCTCTGCTCCCAAGTGCTAGGGATTAAGGATGTATGGCACCATACCCTCCTAAAGTCAGGTTTTTTCGTTTTAACATTTTAAAGCTAATAATTTTTTTGTATTTAAATTTAGCTTATGGTTGGGGAACTCTAACTGTAAATGTCTACTTTTTGGCATTTCTAAGATTCTGTTTGGTCTAATTCATGATTTCTTCTTTTAACTTATATTTATTTATGTGTATTATGTGTATTGTCTTCATGTTTGTAAGTGTATGCATGTGCAGGCAGTGCTACAGTGCTTTGAAGAGGTTGTCATATCCCCTGGAACTGCAGTTATGGGTGGCTGTTAGCTGCCAGGTGAATGCAGGGAACTGAACCACGGGGTCCTATTATAAGAGCAGCCAGTGCCTTAACTGCTAAGCCATATCTCCAGCCCCAGGATCAGACTTTCAAGTGTTTGATGCTTAGCATTTTTCCTCTGTGTCCCAAAGATTTTCCTCCTCACTCCCCCTCCCTCCCCCTCCCTCCCTCCTCCCTGACCTCCCTCCTTCTTTCTTCTCTCCCTCTTTCTTCTTTCTTCTTTTTCTCTTTTTATTTTTTCTGCAGACAGGGTTGTCCTTAGTCCTGCTGCCCTGGAGTCTCACTATGTAGCCCAGGGCAGGTTCCTTGAATTTCAGAGAGATCCGCCTGCCTCTGCCTCTGGAGTGCTAGGATTAAAGGCGGGCACCACCACGCCCGACTGTGTCCCCAAGATTTCTTAATTACAATTTAGTTTACATGCTAAAATTTATACATTTAAAATGTATACTTCTATAGATTTTAGTATAACTGCAAAATTGTGGCTCCATCACCAATTCCAGAATATTTTTATTGCTTAAGAAAAAAAAAATGCTGTTTGCCTTAATAGTGACTTCTTGTTCCTTCTCCCCCAGCCTCAGACAACCACTAATTTTCTGTGTCGGGATTTTGCCTTTTATATTTTATTGTGTTTAGTTATTTATTTATTATTATTATTATTATTATTATTATATTTTTGGTATTTTTGGAGACAGGGTTCCCTTAGTGCCCAGCTGGCCTGGAGCTCACTCTGTAGACCAGGCTAGCCTTGAACTCACAGAGATCCACCTGCTTCTGCCTCCTGAGTGCTGGGATTAGAGTGTGTGCCACCAGGCCTGGCTGGATTTTGCCTATTTTTCAAATTTTCTGTGAAAGGAATATTTTACACACAAGCGCACATGTGGCTTCATTTACTTAGAATGATGTTTTCAAGGTTTATTCATGTTCATGTATTGTAGCATTAGATCAGGGCTTTGTTTCTATTTTAATTTTGAAAGTAAGATGAAAATTTCATGACATAGAACAATCCATTTTAAAGTGTCAGTTCAACAGTACTTGATACATTAACGGTGTTATACACAGTCAATTCTGTCTGGTTCAGAATATTTTCATTACTCTAAAACCCTGGACCTTTAAAGCTTTTACTTTCTTTCTACCCTGCTTCTCGTCTTTAAAGGCCATCAGTTTACTTTCTGTTAATAAATATATTTGAATTCTGATTAATGCATATCAATGAAACTCTATTTGCATCTACATCCTCTATTTATTTTTTTTAATTTTTTTTTTATTATTTTTATCCTTTCTATTGTTATGAATGTACTGTTGGGGCTGGAGAGAATGGCTAGCGGTTAAGAGCCCGACCGCTCTTCGCTGATCCGACAGGTTCGATCCCCAGCACCCACATGGCGGCCCGGCGAGAACCGTCTGAAACTCCAATTCCAGGAGAACTGCCAGTTCCAGGGAAATCCGAGACCCTCTTCTGACCTCCGCGGCATTGCACGACACGGGTACACAGACTTGCAGGGTTTTTTTTTATCTGTAAAGCTTGCAACTCACTAGCAGCAGCTTCCCAATGCCATGTAAAGGAACAAACTGGTTTTTTATTTCTTTTCTCTTCCAGTTTTAATGTTATGTAATGTATTTAAACCCTTATTTAAGTAAAACTTGTTTTCAGAAATTAAAAAAAAGATTCTTTATAACTTTCAATTATATGCTAAAACTTAAAAGGAAAAAAAATCCTCAATTCCACACCTACTTAGTAATAACAGTTTAGACTGTTTATAATAGTGCTTATCTTTGGGCTGGAGAGATGGCCTAGCGGTTAAGAGCGCCGACCGCTCTTACAGAGGACGCCGGTTCGATCCCCAGCACCCACATGGCGGCTAAGAACCGTCTGAAACTCCAATTCCAGGAGAACTCCAGTTCCAGGGGAATCCGACACCCTCTTCTGACCTCCGCGGCGTTGCACGACACGGGTGCACAAACTTGCATGCAGACAGTACATTCATACACATACAGAAATAAATAAAATTAATAAAAAAAATTTAAAAAAAAAAATAGTGCTTATCTTTTTATAACTAACAGCCCTATCTGCAGGGTGACACACAGTTTTCAGGTTCTAGGCAGTCTTAGTATCTATGAAGACCTCATAGGTAGCTCTATTTTCCAAACCTTCAGTGAGATCAACCTTTGCCTTAGGTAACTAGAAGAAAAGTTTTACTGTATTTTCTGAGTAGTCTTCTGTCAGTTTTTGAATTCCTGAATACAGCTAAACCAAAAGAGGGGAAGGAAAGAATCACAAGAAGATTTCTGTGATTCAGATTAATGCTGATTCAGTTTTCTTTAAAAACTATCTCCTTTTTTCTAACCCTAATAAAGGACGCTATAAATCAAAACCCCTGCCTTTTCCTTCTTACCTTCAAATATTCAACACCAGAACATGATGGTGTTAATTCTAGCACTCAGGAGGGAGAGGCAGGCAGATCTCTGTGAAATCAAGGGCAGCCTGGTCTACATAGCAAGTTCCAGGCTGATCCTATCTCAAAAACAAAACACAGAAAACATGACTGATGACATCAGTTTGGTATTTGTTCTCTTGTCAGAAGTTTAACTGATAGTAGGATGGCCTCATACTCTGTTGGATGCCCCTTAACTAGGAAATTTCTGGTTAAAAAGATGGCCCTGGTGGCAAGTCAGATGTCCTATTCCCTCACTGGAGGGAAGTAGCCCTTTCTGAATTCTGCTGGACTTGTTAGGTTAGAGACCAGGGGCTTTTACTGCCAGAGTCCCTCTAGCGGCATACCTGCTGTTGCTGCCTCACCCCATCATCCTCTCCTGATTCATAAGGGCTGTTCAAGGGAGGACATTCTCCTAGGGCAGGGGAGTCCGCAAAGGGAGATCCAAGGAGCTTCTGGCCAGACGTAGCCTTCTGTGATCTTAGGGCTCTGGGCTTTGTTTCAGGCAAGACACTGCCAGCATCTACTGCTTGACCTCTGTTTAAATGAGGGACTTCAATACAAGACAGTGGGGTCTTTTCAGTTTATTGCATGAAGGAATTATACTAGTCCAAGTGAAAAGTGGACCCCAAATATGAGGTTTTTAAACTTGTGACGAGGGTCAGAAGGGAAATTCTACTCATTGTAAGGAAATCCATACTTAAGTAAGCTTTAGAGAGCCATAAGCACTTAAAACCCATGAACCTGGGGCTAGAGAGAGCTCAGCTGTTAAGAGTACTGACTGCTCTTGCAGAGGACCCGGGTTCAATTCCCAGCACCCACGTGGCGGCTAGGGAGACCCTGTCTCGAAAAGACCAAAAAAAAAAAGAACCATCTTGAACTCCAGTTCCAGGGGAATCCGATGCCCTCTTCTGACCTCCGCAGCATTGCATGACATGGGTGCACAAACCTACATGCAGGCAGTATACTCATATACATAAGTAAGTAAGTAAGTAAGTAAATAAATAAATAAATCCGTAACAAAAACCCACCTTAAAAAAAAAAAAATGAACCTTCAGCTGATCCTCCTTAGCCAGTCCAGTCTCTATCAGGAACTGGCATGTGTTCTTAACAAGGCTGGTCATGCTGGTCACCCTGTAGCTGAATTACTTCTCCATATTCTGGATCCTCAATTACAGTACCATTGCAGGCAAATTTCTTCTAAAATGCCTTCACTAGTTTCTTTTTATCATAATCATCAGTGATCCCTTGGATCAGTAGTAAGGGTCTTCCTGCTGGTTCTCCCTTGAATTCTTAAATGGATATAATCCTCAGTGCCAGCAGGAAGGTAATCACCCTTATTTGCATCAGCAAAGGGGTAGAAAGAGTGGAGGCTCTGGATAGTTGACACACAATAGGATTTCTTTTCCTTGGTGGAAATGGCCTGTAGAAGGCTGCTGCGGGAGAGAGGCCACAGCAAGTTGGTCAGCCAGGGGACTTAGGGGAAGCAGCCAAGTCCTTGGTGGCAGCTCAGTGACTGGGCCCAAAAGTTTTAAAATATCAAAAAAAAAGTTTTAAAATATCTTAAAAGTCTGTTTCTTCTAGCACTTGGGGGGCAGAAGCAGATGGATCTCTGTGAGTTCAAGGCCAGCCTGGTCTACATAGTGAGTTCTAGGCCAGCTGAGGCTATAGGGAGGCCATGTTTCAAAAAGACCAAGAAAAAAAATTAGTCTTTTTCTATTTTTATTTAATTTTAAATCTTATTTTTATCTCGTTTTAATTTTTGTCTCTCTGGCTTGCCAATTCCAGTCTTGAATTCTTGGGCTCAAATATTCTTGCCTCCTTAAACTCCTGAGTAACTGGACCTGTAGACATGCACCACTGTGCTGACTTGGGTTTTTTTTTTGTTTGTTTGTTTGTTTTTGTTTTTTTTCTTTGTCTTTTAGAGACAGAGTCTCCCTGTAGCTCCAGCTGTCCTGGAACTCACTCTGTTGACCAGGCTGGCCTTGAACTCACAAAGATCCGCTTGCCTCTGCCTCCCAAGTGCTAGGATTAAAGGCGTGCACCACCATGCCTGGCCCAAACTTGCCCATTTTAAAGGTAAAGAATTACATTTTTAAAATTATTTAAAATTTTAAAAATTATTTGTGTGTGTGTGTGCACATGTGGCAGAGAACAACTTTCTGGGACTTGACTTTCTCCTTCTACCTCATTTTGAGGTAAGGTCTTTTATTGTTTCTGCCATAGTACTATGTACATGAGATTCTGGCCAATTTCCTATCTCAGACCCCAGTCTCACAACTGCTGGAATTATAGGCATGAGCCATTGCATCCAATCTTTTTATCATAGGTTCCAATGATCAAATTCAGATAGTCAGACTTGCACAGCACACACACCCTACCCCCTCCCTCAGCAGAGTCATCTCACCAGCATTAGCTTCTTTTTTTAAATTTATGTGTATGAGTATATTACCTTCATATATGTAGTGCACCCATGGTGTGCAGTGCCCACAGAGGTCAGAAGAGCGCATAAGAGCCATTGGAACTGGAGTTATGGGTGGTTTTTAGTTACCATGTGGGTGCTGGAATTGAACCTGGGTCCCCTGCAAGAGCAACCAGTGCTCTTAACTGCTGAGCCTCCCAATTTTGAGACAGGTTTTCTCTGTAGACCCAGCTGGCCTAAAACATACTATGTAGACTAGGCAAGATGTTGCCTCCCTTGAGCTAGAGAGGCAGCTCAGGAGAATGACTGGCATGAGTAGCTTAAGAATGGATATTTGGACTAGTCATAGCCATTTCTTTTTGATCAGTCATAGCCTTGCCTCTCAGAGCAATCAAAGTCATTGAGACTTGGTTTAGACCAATGGCATCCTTCTATTGTAGCACCAATTGAGGCTTATATTTGGACCTGTTACAGCTTTGTGTCTTTAGCACTAGTCTGCCTCTGCTAGACCACCAGGGAAAATGTTAACTCTAGCTAGGTAGAAATAGTTCACCAATGCTTATGGTAACAGAATGCCTAGTTCAGACTCCTTCACACAACTTAAGCTAAACCTATCCCTTCTGGAGCTAGAGCAATCAACTGTGATTGTTTTATAGGGTTTTCAAGGTATCCATGAAGTGTTCAGATAGCTGGTGCTGGCATAAAGATAATCCTGCTGGCTATTTGACTGATAGCCCTTTTGCTCAAGGCAGCCCAAGGCAACAAGGGAAAGTCCATCAGCTTCTAATTATAGAGTCAAATTACCCCATTACCCCAAAGGGGAACACCAAAAGGAATACTTACAATAAGAACTTACTGTTAACAGTTCGAGTTACATTAACAGTTCTTCACATCTGCTAAATGTCCTAGGGAAAGGTGGCTTCTCATCTGTCTCAGGAACACCAAAATTAACTTTAAAACATTTTGATCTCTCCAAAGAGAAACCACCACAACTCTTAGCCATCTTCTCCTAATCTGTTTATTCCTTCCATTCCTAGCCAACTAGTTCATCTCATTTCTTTTTTCTTTTTGTCTTTTTTTTTTTTTTTTTTTTTTTTTTTTTTTTTTTTTTTTTGGTCTTTCTTGAGACAGGGTCTCCCTATAGCCCCAGCTTTCCTGGAACTCACTTGTAGACCAGGCTTGACGTTGAACTCCACAAAGATCCGCCTGCCTCTGCCTCCCAAGTGCTAGGATTAAAGGCTGCGCCACCATGCCCAGCGTCATCTCATTTCTTTTTATTTTTTGTCTTTTCGAGACAGGGTCTCCCTGTAGTCTCAGCTGGCCTGGACTCACTCTGTAACCAGGCTGCCTTGAACTCACCAAAGATCCGCCTGCCTCTGCCTCCCAAGTGCTAGGATTAAAGGCGTGCGCCACCACGCCGCAGCCCGGCTCTTTCATTTCTAATTAGATTACATAATATGAACCTTTCTGGCTCTTTTTCACTTAGGACAGTGGTTGCAACAATGTTTTATTTTTCCTGCCAGATAAAATTCTGTTGAATAAATGTGTACTACATTTTACTTATTTATTAGTGGATGAACATTTCAGTTGTTCACTCTGTGTGTGTGTGTGTGCGTGTGTGTGTTGCTTTTTTTTTTTTTTTTAAGCACAGGGTTTCTTACTAAACCTGGAGATCACCAGCAGTTTGGCAAAACTAGCTAAACAGTGAGTTCCAGGAATCCTTTTGTCCCATTTATCTTCACCTCCCTAGTGCTGAGATTGGCATATGCTATTATATCCAGCTTTAAAAAATTTTTTTTGTTTTACTGCATGAGTGTTTTGCCTGTACGCAAGTGCACCTGTGCATGCAATACCCACAGAGGCCAAAAGAGGGCATTGGATCTCCTGGAACTGAAGTTACAGGTGGTTGTTAGGTGCCATGTGGGTGCCGGGAACTGAACCTGGGTCCTCTGCAAGAGCAGCTAGTGCTCTT
The DNA here is from genome assembly GCA_009823505.1 of Rhizomys pruinosus. Classification (NCBI taxonomy): domain Eukaryota; kingdom Metazoa; phylum Chordata; class Mammalia; order Rodentia; family Spalacidae; genus Rhizomys; species Rhizomys pruinosus. Next base: position 1,274,235 of record VZQC01012458.1, on the reverse strand, counting down.
AACCCCTGCTCCAGCCCCTGGTACTCAGCTTTTTACATGAATGTAAAAGTGATCCCAGTTCAGGTCCTCATGTTTTTGAAGCAAACACTTCACCACCAACCAAGCTGTCTCCTCCTTTCTCCCTTTTGTGAGATAGTCTCATATAGCCCAGACTGTTCTTGAATTTGCTGTGTAGCTGAGGCTGGCCTCAAATTCTTGATCCTTCTGCCCCTATCTCCCAAGTATTGGGATTATAGGTATATAATGCCATGCTTATCTTGTTTTTACATTTTGGCTGTTATGAATATTGCTATTATAAATGTGCAGTTTTTAATGTTCTGTTGGATTTTTCTGTCTCCTGATATATGTTCTTTTTTTTTTTTTTGGTCTTTTCGAGACAGGGTCTCCCTGTAGCCCCCAGCTGGCCTGGAACTCACTCTGTAGACCAGGCTGGCCTTGAACTCACAAAGATCCCTCTGCCTCTGCCTCCCAAGTGCTAGGATTAAAGGCATGCGCCACCACACCGGCCAAAGCGTACCACTTTGAAACAACTATTTTGAGTGTGAGGGCATGTTATCATGGCCTGTGCTAATAATGTTGGCTGAATTCAAATCATAGATCAGTGATCAGTAAGTAGGTGGTTCTAGATAGCTGGCTATTCTATAATATCTTTGAATTGTACAATATGGCACTACTAGGCTAGCCTAGGCATGTTCTTTTATCACAGTAGAGGCAAAAGAGCAAGCAAAGTTCAGTTGTGCAAGATAGCAAGACATACATATTTGCATTTCAGACCTCTGCTTGCTCATGTTTGCCAATACTATGTTGCAAGATACCACAAGAACAGCCCAGGGTCAGAGTGGAAAGAGCACTGCAAAGTTACAGACCAAAAGGTGTGTCTGTTAGAAAGCCACTAATTTGGGACATTAGTGAAATCAGCCTGTCGCGCACACACCAATCTTTTTCCCATCATAATGCCTTTTGCCTTTGTTTCTCCCATTTATGGACTGGTTTCCTTTTGTTTTTTTTTTTTGTCTTTTCGAGACAAGGGTCTCCCTGTAGTCCCAGCTGGCCTGAACTCACTCTGTAGCCAGGCTGGCCTTGAACTCACAGAGATCCACCTGCCTCTGCCTCCGGAGTGCTAGGATTAAAGGCATGCAACACCATACCTGGCTGTTTTCCTCTTTCATACATATATTGTAAGATTGCTTCCCTTCCCATCACTGTTTATACATAATCCTATTAATGAGACCTTCAAATGTGACCAAGTAACAAGCCATCTGTCATTTTTTGTTTGTTTCTTTCTTTCTTATTTTTGTTTCTTTCTGGGCTTTTTTTGTTTGTTTAGTTATTTTTTTTTTATGCTATGAGTGTTTTATCTGCATATAGTAAGTGCAGCTGTGCATACAGTGCCTGTGGAGCCCAGAAGAAAGTGTGAGTTCCCTAGAATTGCAGTTTTGGACAGTTAACCACTTTGTGGGTGCCGAAACCGATCTCAGGTCCTGGAAGAGCAGCCAGTGCTCTTCACTGCCTCAGAAATCTCTCCAGCCCTCATCTCCCACTCCTTTTCTTTTCTTTTCTTTTTAAATAAGGTCTCCCTGTAGCCCACTGACCTGGACACTCACTCTGTAGAACTAGGCTGGCCTCTATATCAAGAGATCCACTGCCTCTGCCTCCCAAGTACTAGGATTAAAGATAGTGCACCACCATGCTCAGCTATATCACTCATATGTATCCAGGTCACCACTTTTCTGCTTTTCTATAAATTATTTTTAAGCACAGTCTGACATACAATGTTTGTTCAGTGCATAATTTTCTTCAGCTAGAATATGTGCTTCAGGAGATTTAGGACCGACATTTAATTGTACCATCTTTATTGCCTAGAACCAAGACTCATTAATTATGATTGAATGAATGAAGCTACATTGACCACTTTAAAAAAAATTTTTTTTTATTTTATTTATTTCTGTATGTGTATGAATGGTACTGTCTGTCTGCAGCAAGTCTGTGCACCCGTGTCGTGAACTTAGAGTGACTTGAGAAAAAGGTTGCAGTGTGAGATAATGACTGGGAATTGTACTGAAGGCAAGAAACATGATACATTGTTAAGATGTGTAAAAGAAGCCAAGTGCAGTGGCTTACATGTCAAATTCCAGCACTTGGGAGGCTAAGGCAGGAGGATCACTGCAAGTCTGAGGTCAGTCTGGGCTACACAGTGAGTTTATTTAGTGAGACCTGTTCCAAGTAAAACACCAGCACAACAAAAATTTTGAGACAGGGTCTCACTATTAAGCCCTGGCTGGCCTGAACTGGCTATGTAGACCCAGGCTGGCCTTTAATTCAACAGAGATCCACCTACCAGGCCGCCTGGCCTTTAATTAACAGAGATCCACCTACCTGTATGTATTAGTCACTTTTCTGTTGCTATAATAGAACCACCTGACCAAGGGAACTTCTAAAAGGAAGAGTTTGTTGGAGCTTACTGTTGACAGTTCCAGTGAATTAAGAGTCCATCATGGCGGGGAGGCATGGTAGCAGAGCTGAACAGAAAAGCTGAGGTTCACATCTTTTTTTTTTTTTAACTATTTTTTTATTTTTGTATGTGTATGAATGTACTGTCTGCATGTAGGTCTGTGCACCCGTGCGTGCAATGCCGTGGTGGTCAGAAGAGGGTCTCAGATTCCCTGGAACCGGAGTTCTCCCTGGAAGTGGAGTTACAGACGGTTCTTAGCGCCCTGTGGGTGCTGGGGATTGAACCCGGGTTCCTCTGCAAGCAGTCGGTGCTCTTAACCGACTAGGCTATCTCTCCAGCCCCCAATGGTTCACATCTTTTTTTTTTTTTTTGGCATCAAAATGACAAGTTTAATGATCTAAAACAACATTAAATCTGTAGAAATCTACAGACTACAAAACAGGGATATGACATCATTTAACAGCATCTTTAACTTACTCCTTCCTTCGAAAACTGGCATTTAAAGGTCAAGAATTAAGCTTTCTTCCTGTTGTCTCCAAAATGCTGACTTGAATCAAAGTTGGCTTTCATAACATGTACTAGTCTTTCAACTAGATCAGCACACTTTCTCAGTTTTGTGATATACCCTGCAAAGCCTTCTTCCCAGTCATCACCGCTCATGGCTCCCTTTGGCTGAGAGAATCCTGGCTCCTCCCCTTGCTCCAGCTGAGTGATCAGAGCTGGTTTTGAAGTGGATGGCTCGAGAAACTCCACGTGTGCAAAGTTCTCGCTCTTGCTCCCAGAGGTATTTAGGAAATGGGCAAGGGAAACTGGCTGCAGGCTTTGATCTTGTAAAGGCCACCGGCGTGTGCACCTAGGATGCACAATCCTAAGGCAAGGCGAGAGGCGTCCCGCAACAGGGCATCATCGAACTGGACCTTGGACATGGGAATCGGCTTTGTTGGAAACTCGTACTAATTCGCTGCCTCCGCAGTGGTGTCTATCCTGGGTACTCTGTGCCTACAAAGCCCATGGAGCAGGTCCATACTGTTGGGGGACCTCAGACCACACCAGTTTATTGCAGGGATGAGCTGCCACTCCTGGCTCTTATAAAGAAAAAAAAATTTTTTTTTTTTTTTAATCTTTTTGAGATAGTCTCCCTGTAGCCCCAGCTTGCCTGGTAACTGAACTTGCCTATAAGTAGAACCAGGGTTGCCTTGAACTCGCACAGAGGATCTGTCTGCCTTGCCCCTGAATGTGGATTAAGGCATACACGCCCCGCGGCGGGATGTGGCTGCCACGCCTTTAATCCTAGCACTTGGGAGGCAGAGGCAGGCCGGATCATGGCTAGGTGAGTTTCAGGCTAGCCTGGTCTATCAGATGATTTCCAGGACAGCTGGGGTACAGGGAGAATCCCTGTTCGAAAAGACCAAAAAACAAAAAAAAAAAAAAAAAAAAGTGCAGTACACCACCAACAGGACTACTCAGCAGTAAAAAAAAAAAATTGTTTTTATATTTTTTTTTAGGTTTTCTTTTTGAGGTCGGGTTCCGTGGCCTCCGTAGCCCCGCAAAGCTGGCCTGAACTCGAACTATGAAGACCAGGCTGGCCTGAACCTACAGCCTAGATCCGCCTCCTGACCCCGGTTTTGCCTCCGCTTTGAGGTGCTTGTCTATTAAAGGCACTCACACTCCAACAAGGCCCAGTTATAACACAATTAAGTATTATAGTTTGAATCAGAATACGTCCCATGTAGGCTGCTATGTTTTTTTGAATTGGTCCGTAGATTGGGTGGACCTCGCTGATTAGGGAGATTATAAGACAACCTAGAGGTACGGAGCCAAGATAAGGGTGTACGTTAGTGATATAATAACTGGTTTTTTTTGGGGGGATGGGGTCAGTGGGGCGAGCGTATGAGAGTGGGCGGCTCAGTGAGGTTCACAAGGTCAGTTTGCGAATTGGGCAGGAGTGGAGCTGGCTAATCACACTCCCCTCCTGCCCTCCCCCATACAGGAAGCACAGAGCAAGAACAGGAAGCCAGGAGAGCTATAAACCCTCAAAGACTGATCCTAGTCATATACTTCCTCCAGTAAAGCTACACCTACTGAATGTTCTATAATCTCCCTAATCAGGGCCACCAACTACGGACCAAATATTCAAAAACATGAGCCTCTTGGGACGTTTCTGATTCAAACTATAATACATTAATTTGTTTAACTGGGCTTGGTGGTGAATGCCTTTAATAATAGCACTACTCAACTCCTCAGTGAAGCGGGGTCAGAGCGGAAAATTTCTCGCGCGATGTTAAGGGTGTTGTGTTAGTGCCTGCGTGGATCTCTCTGTTTGAGTTCCACAGGCAGCCTGGGTTCTTCATAGTGGATTCCAGGGCCAGCTGCGGCTTCTGGGGACCTGTCTCAAAAAGAAAGAACCTAAAAATAAAAAATATAAAACAATTGAGTTTTTTTTTAGCTGGTGTGGTGTGTATGCCTTTTTTTTTTTTTTTTTTTTTTTTTTTTTTTTGGTTCTTTTTCGAAGACAAGGGGGTTTCCCTGTGCCCCAGCTGTCCCTGGACCCGCTGTAACCAGGCCTAGCCTTGAACTCACAGAGATTCCGCTGCCTCTGCTCCCAAGTGCTAGGATTAAAGCGTGGGCCACCATGGCCAGAGCGGTGGTGTATGCCGTTTAATCCAAGCATTCAGCGCGCGCAGAGGCAGACAGACTGCTGTGATTCAGGCAACCTGGTCTATTAGGCAAAAGTCCAGGTTTATCCAGGACAGCTGGGGCTACAGGGAGACTAATCTCAAAAAGATTAAAAAAAAAAATTTTTTTTCTGAGCCGAGTGTGGCAGCTCATCCTGCATCCAAGTATAACTTTGAAATACCTATAGAACCGTCAATCCATCAATAAATCTAAGCAGACCACAGAAAATAACAACTAGAAGAAAAGGATAAAACAAGTTAACGTCAGAATGTAATACCTAGTAAACAACAAAAGGACAAACATTTACTAAAAAACAAAAACCTTAAACACCAAAACAACATAACAAATACCTACCAAAAGGATACATAATCAAGATCAGATGGCGCAGGCAGCAAAACTTGGGGCGAATGTGGTAGTTTCATGAGAATGTCCCCCTGGCCTCCACATGGTCAGTTGATGGCGCTGTTTGAGGAGGCCTTAGAAGGTGTAGCATGCTGGAGGAAGCACCAACCATAGGGTGGGCTTAGAGTCAAAGCTTGCCAGTCTCCCAGTTGCCCTTGCTTCTGTGCCTGCTTAAAGATGTGAACCTCTGGAGAGAGGAGAACTTTGCACACGTGGAGTTTCTCGAGCCATCCACTTCAAAACCAGCTCTGATCACTCAGCTGCAGCAAGGGGAAGAGCCAGGATTCTCTCAGCCAAAGGGAGCCATGAGCGGTGATGACTGGGAAGAAGGCTTTGCAGGGTATATCACAAAACTGAGAAAGTGTGCTGATCTAGTTGAAAGACTAGTACATGTTATGAAAGCCAACTTTGATTCAAGTCAGCATTTTGGAGACAACAGGAAGAAAGCTTAATTCTTGACCTTTAAATGCCAGTTTTTCCGAGGAGGGTAAGGTTTAAAGATGCTGTTAAATGATGTCATATCCCTGTTTTGTAGTCTGTAGATTTCTACAGATTTAATGTTGTTTTTAGATCACATTATTGTTCATTCTTAGTTTTGATGAAAAAAAAAAAAAAAAAAAAAAAAAAAAACAAAAAAAAAAAAAAAAAAAAAAAAAAAAAAAAAAGATGTGAAAACCCTTGGGGCTGGGAGAATAGCCGCTCAGCGGTTAAGAGCCAACCGACTGCTCTTGCAGAGGAAGACTNTTTTCTTTTCTTTTTAAGATAAGGTCTCCCTGTAGCCCCAGCTGACCTGACACTCACTCTGTAGACTAGGCTGGCCTCTAATCTCACAGAGATCCACCTGCCTCTGCCTCCCAAGTACTAGGATTAAAGATATGCACCACCATGCTCAGCTATAGTCACTCATATGTATCCAGGTCACCACTTTTCCTGTTTTTCTATAAATATTTTTTAAGCACAGTCTGACATACAATGTTTGTTCAGTGCATAATTTTCTTCAGCTAGAATATGTGCTTCAGGAGATTTAGGACCGACATTTAATTGTACCATCTTTATTGCCTAGAACCAAGACTCATTAATTATGATTGAATGAATGAAGCTACATTGATCCACTTTAAAAAAAATTTTTTTTTAATTTTATTTATTTCTGTATGTGTATGAATGTACTGTCTGTCTGCATGCAAGTCTGTGCACCCGTGTCGTGAACTTAGAGTGACTTGAGAAAAAGGTTGCAGTGTGAGATAATGACTGGGAATTGTACTGAAGGCAAGAAACATGATACATTGTTAAGATGTGTAAAAGAAGCCAAGTGCAGTGGCTTACATGTACAATTCCAGCACTTGGGAGGCTAAGGCAGGAGGATCACTGCAAGTCTGAGGTCAGTCTGGGCTACACAGTGAGTTTATTTAGTGAGACCTGGTCTCAAGTAAAACACCAGCAACAACAAAATTTTGAGACAGGGTCTCACTATTAAGCCCTGGCTGGCCTGAACTTGCTATGTAGACCAGGCTGGCCTTGAACTCACAGAGATCCACCTGCCTCTGCCTCCGGAGTGCTAGGATTAAAGGCATGCACCACCATACCTGGCTGGTTTCCTCTTTCATACATATATTGTAAGATTGCTTCCCTTCCCATCACTGTTTATACATAATCCTATTAATGAGACCTTCAAATGTGACCAAGTACAAGCCATCTGTCATTTTTGTTTGTTTCTTTCTTTCTTATTTTTGTTTCTTTCTGGGCTTTTTTTTGTTTTGTTTTAGTTATTTTTGTTTTATGCCTATGAGTGTTTTATCTGCATATATGTAAGTGCAGCTGTGCATACAGTGCCTGTGGAGCCCAGAAGAAAGTGTGAGTTCCCCTAGAATTGCAGTTTTGGACAGTTTACCACTTTGTGGGTGCCGGAAACCGATCTCAGGTCCTGGAAGAGCAGCCAGTGCTCTTCACTGCTCAGAAATCTCTCCAGCCCTCATCTCCCACTCCTTTTTCTTTTCTTTTCTTTTTAAGATAAGGTCTCCCTGTAGCCCCAGCTGACCTGACACTCACTCTGTAGACTAGGCTGGCCTCTAATCTCACAGAGATCCACCTGCCTCTGCCTCCCAAGTACTAGGATTAAAGATATGCACCACCATGCTCAGCTATAGTCACTCATATGTATCCAGGTCACCACTTTTCCTGCTTTTCTATAAATATTTTTTAAGCACAGTCTGACATACAATGTTTGTTCAGTGCATAATTTTCTTCAGCTAGAATATGTGCTTCAGGAGATTTAGGACCGACATTTAATTGTACCATCTTTATTGCCTAGAACCAAGACTCATTAATTATGATTGAATGAATGAAGCTACATTGATCCACTTTAAAAAAAATTTTTTTTTAATTTTATTTATTTCTGTATGTGTATGAATGTACTGTCTGTCTGCATGCAAGTCTGTGCACCCGTGTCGTGAACTTAGAGTGACTTGAGAAAAAGGTTGCAGTGTGAGATAATGACTGGGAATTGTACTGAAGGCAAGAAACATGATACATTGTTAAGATGTGTAAAAGAAGCCAAGTGCAGTGGCTTACATGTACAATTCCAGCACTTGGGAGGCTAAGGCAGGAGGATCACTGCAAGTCTGAGGTCAGTCTGGGCTACACAGTGAGTTTATTTAGTGAGACCTGGTCTCAAGTAAAACACCAGCAACAACAAAATTTTGAGACAGGGTCTCACTATTAAGCCCTGGCTGGCCTGAACTTGCTATGTAGACCAGGCTGGCCTTTAATTAACAGAGATCCACCTACCAGGCTGGCCTTTAATTAACAGAGATCCACCTACCTGTATGTATTAGTCACTTTTCTGTTGCTATAATAGAACCACCATGACCAAGGGAACTTCTAAAAGGAAGAGTTTGTTGGAGCTTACTGTTGACAGTTCCAGTGAATTAAGAGTCCATCATGGCGGGGAGGCATGGTAGCAGGAGCTGAAGCAGAAAGCTGAGGTTCACATCTTTTTTTTTTTTTAACTATTTATTTATTTTTGTATGTGTATGAATGTACTGTCTGCATGTAGGTCTGTGCACCCGTGTCGTGCAATGCCGTGGAGGTCAGAAGAGGGTCTCAGATTTCCCTGGAACCGGAGTTCTCCTGGAAGTGGAGTTACAGACGGTTCTTAGCCGCCATGTGGGTGCTGGGGATTGAACCCGGGTCCTCTGCAAGAGCAGTCGGTGCTCTTAACCGACTAGGCTATCTCTCCACACCCCAATGGTTCACATCTTTTTTTTTTTTTTTGGCATCAAAATTGACAAGTTTAAATGTATCTAAAACAACATTAAATCTGTAGAAATCTACAGACTACAAAACAGGGATTTGACATCATTTAACAGCATCTTTACATCTTACTTTCCTTCCTTCGAAAACTGGCATTTAAAGGTCAAGAATTAAGCTTTCTTCCTTTGTCTCCAAAATGCTGACTTGAATCAAAGTTGGCTTTCATAACATGTACTAGTCTTTCAACTAGATCAGCACACTTTCTCAGTTTTGTGATATACCCTGCAAAGCCTTCTTCCCAGTCATCACCGCTCATGGCTCCCTTTGGCTGAGAGAATCCTGGCTCCTCCCCTTGCTCCAGCTGAGTGATCAGAGCTGGTTTTGAAGTGGATGGCTCGAGAAACTCCACGTGTGCAAAGTTCTCCTCTCGTCTCCCAGAGGTTCACATCTTTTTAAGCAGGAACAGTGGAAGCAGAGAGAGGCAACTGGAGACTGGCAAGGCTTTTTGAACTCTCTATAAGCCACCGCTGTGGTTGTGCTTCCTCCAGCATGGGCTACACCTTTCTAATAACCGTCCCTCCAAACAGTCGCCATCACAACTGGGGACAACTTGGAGCCATGGGGGACATTCTCATTGTGAAACTATACCACATTCTGCCTCCCAATTGGGTGGCTTGGGATTGCAGGGATGAGCTGCCACTCCTGGCTCTTAAAGAAAAGAAAAATTTTTTTTTTTTTTTAATCTTTTTGAGATATCTCCCTGTAGCGCCAGCTTGCCTGGATAACTGAACTTGCTATATAGACCAGGGTTGCCTTGAACCCACAGAGATCTGTCTGCCTCTGCCTCCTGAATGCTTGGATTAAAGGCATACCGCACCCGCGGCCGGGTGGGTGCCACGCCTTTAATCCTAGCACTTGGGAGGCAGAGGCAGGCCGGATCTCTGTGAGTTCAAGGCTAGCCTGGTCTACAGAGTGAGTTCCAAGGACAGCTGGGGTACAGGAGAACCCTGTCTCGAAAGACCAAAAAAAAAAAAAAAAAAAAATGCATACACACACACACACAGCAGCTAAAAAAAAAAAAATTGTTTTTATTATTTTTTTAGGTTTTCTTTTTGAGTACCAGGGTCTCCCTGGCTTTCCAGTAGCCCCCCGCAGCTGGCCTGGGAACTCAACAATGACCCAGGCTGGCCTGGAATCCTCACTGAGATCCGCCTGACCCCTGGTTGGCCCTGTCCTGAGGTGCTGCTATTAAGCATTCAAACTCCAAGCCCAGTTAAACACAAATTAATGTTATTATAGTTTGAATCAGAACGTCCCACAGAGGCTGCATGTGTTTTTGAATTTGGTCCGTAGTTGGGTGGACCTCCTGATTAGGGAGATTATAAGACAACCTAGAGGTACGGAGCCAAGATAAGGGTGTACGTTAGTGATATAATAACTGGTTTTTTTTGGGGGGATGGGGTCAGTGGGGCGAGCGTATGAGAGTGGGCGGCTCAGTGAGGTTCACAAGGTCAGTTTGCGAATTGGGCAGGAGTGGAGCTGGCTAATCACACTCCCCTCCTGCCCTCCCCCATACAGGAAGCACAGAGCAAGAACAGGAAGCCAGGAGAGCTATAAACCCTCAAAGACTGATCCTAGTCATATACTTCCTCCAGTAAAGCTACACCTACTGAATGTTCTATAATCTCCCTAATCAGGGCCACCAACTACGGACCAAATATTCAAAAACATGGAGCCTCTTGGGACCGTGTTCTGATTCAAACTATAATACTTAATTTGTTTAACTGGGCTTGGTGGGTGAAGTGCCTTTAATAATAGCAACTCAACTCTAGTGAAGCGGGGTCAGAGCGGAAATCTGCGCGATGTAAGGTGCTTTGTTAGTGCTCTACTGTTGACCACGGCCCTGGGTTCTTCATAGTGGATTCAGGGCCAGCTTGCGGCTCTGGGAGAACCTCGGATCTCAAAAAGAAAAACCTAAAAATAAAAAATATAAAACAATTGATTTTTTTTTAGCTGGTGTGGTGTGTATGCCTTTTTTTTTTTTTTTTTTTTTTTGTTTTTTTTGGTTCTTTTCGAACAAGGGGTCTCCCTGTAGCCCCGCTGTCCCTGGAATCCGAATCTGTAACCAGGCCTAGCCTGAAACTCACATGAGACAGGCTGATCCGCCTGCCTCTGCTCCCAAGTGATAATTAAAGGCGTGGGCCACCATGCCAGAGCGGGGGTGTATGCCGTTTAATCTCAGCATGTCAGCGAGGCAGAGGCAGACAGATGCTGTGATTCAGGCAACCCTGGTCTATTAGGCAAAGTCCAGGTTATCCAGGACAGCTGGGGCTGACAGGGAGACTAATCTCAAAAAGATTAAAGAAAAAAAAAATTTTTTTTTTCATTAAGAAGCCGAGGGTGGCAGCTCATCCTGCATCCAAGCCTGGAGTAATTGATCAATTTCCACAGGATAAGTACTATGGAACCTGTCATCCAGTATAATGTAGCAGCCCGAGTAAGCACTTAGAAGAAAGGATAAACCAATAGTCAGAAGTAATACCTATAACACAAGCAACATTTACAACACACAAACTACAAATCAAGACATATGACAGTGGCGCAGGCAGCAATTGAAGGGTAGTTTCATGAGAAGGCCACTGCGGCTGTGGGAGCCTAGTTACATGCTGGGACACAATAGGGTGGTGATAGCTTGCCATCTCCCGTGCCTTGCTTCGGTGCCTGCTTAAAGATGTGAACCCTCTGGAGAGAGGAGAACTTTGCACACGTGGAGTTTCTCGAGCCATCCACTTCAAAACCAGCTCTGATCACTCAGCTGGAGCAAGGGGAAGGAGCCAGGATTCTCTCAGCCAAAGGGAGCCATGAGCGGTGATGACTGGGAAGAAGGCTTTGCAGGGTATATCACAAAACTGAGAAAGTGTGCTGATCTAGTTGAAAGACTAGTACATGTTATGAAAGCCAACTTTGATTCAAGTCAGCATTTTGGAGACAACAGGAAGAAAGCTTAATTCTTGACCTTTAAATGCCAGTTTTTCCGAAGGTAAGGTATTAAAGATGCTGTTAAATGATGTCATATCCCTGTTTTGTAGTCTGTAGATTTCTACAGATTTAATGTTGTTTTTAGATCATTATTGTTCATTCTTAGTATGAAAAAAAAAAAAAAAAAAAAACAAAAAAAAAAAAAAGATGTGAAACCCTTGGGCTGGGAGAGATAGCCTAGCGGTTAAGAGTCAACCGATGGCGCTTGCAGAGGAAGACTNGGGAAAAAGAGAAAACCCTACACAAAAAAAAAAAAAAAAAAAAAAAAAAAAAGGCATACACCACCACAGCCAGCTAAAAAAAAAATTGTTTTATTTATTTTTTTAGGTTTTTCTTTTTGAGACAGGGTCTCCCAGTAGCCGCAGCTGGCCTGGAACTCACTATGAAGACCAGGCTGGCCTGGAACTCACAGAGATCCGCCTGACCCCGCTTCCTGAGTGCTGCTATTAAAGGCATTCACCACCAAGCCCAGTTAAACAAATTAATGTATTATAGTTTGAATCAGAAACGTCCCAAGAGGCTCATGTTTTTGAATATTTGGTCCGTAGTTGGTGGCCCTGATTAGGGAGATTATAGAACATTCAGTAGGTGTAGCTTTACTGGAGGAAGTATATGACTAGGATCAGTCTTTGAGGGTTTATAGCTCTCCTGGCTTCCTGTTCTTGCTCTGTGCTTCCTGTATGGGGGAGGGCAGGAGGGGAGTGTGATTAGCCAGCTCCACTCCTGCCACCTGCTTCCGTACCTTCTGGTCCTCTGGACCCTTAAGTCAAAATAAACTTTGTCTTCTATAAGTTGCTTTTGGCCATATTGTTAAATTAATTAATATTTTTTGTTTCTTTTTTGAGTTGGGATCTCACTTACCATGTAGACCAGACTATCCTCAGACTTACAGAGAACCACTGCCTCTGCTCCTGAGTACTGGTATTAGGCATGTGTCATCATGCCTTTCTGGTCATGGTATTTTATCACAGCAACAGAAAAGTAACTAATACAATGTATAGAAGTATTTGCAGTTAACTGATACAAAAAAGGGACAGTGCCATGATTGGTGTAAACAGTCCTCAGTTGCATGAATGTCTGCTGTGATTGGTGCAAACATCCTTTTCCAGCTATATAAGGAGGCCCTTCAGCCCACTTAGGCCCAATAAAACACTTCTTTCAAATGGTCTTTTCTTGCCTACTGTTTAGTAGAATGGGCTTAGCTGATAACAGGAAGAAGAGGCAGAGCAGCAATGACAGAGCAACCAGTGGCCAAGTCACAGACAACACAGGATGGCAGGCAGAGCCCCATAGAGTAGTCGAGTAGCCAGCAGCTTCCACAGCCACAGAAGTAGAGCCACTAGACCAGTAATCCACAATAGAAGAAAAATATAGTGGATCCCAGCACTCAGGAGGCAGAGGCAGGTAGATCTCTGTGAGATCTCTTTTTAGGTTTTTCTTTTTGAGACAGGGTCTCCCAGTAGCCGCAGCTGGCCTGGAACTCACTATGAAGACCAGGCTGGCCTGAAACTCACAGAGATCCGCCTGACTCCGCCTCCTGAGTGCTAGGACTAAAGGCATGCGCCACCACGACCAGATAAGGAATGGCTTTTAAAATTGTTAATATTTTTCAGTTTTGTTATCTTTCAGTATATTTGGTCAAAACGTTACTCCCCACCATCTCCTCCTGTGCCTAGACATTGAAGGTACTGTTTATAAATTTGTGCCTCAAACCTCAACAGTGTCTGGCAATGCAACTGCTTCTTCACTTTCCCCCATCAAGAGCACTACCATTCATTGCAAACCTCCTACAGCTCCTACCCTCATCCATGGACTTTTCTTTAAATTTGACTGAGAAATTTTGTAGCTGAGGCTAGTCTTAGGTGCGTTCCTGCAATCTGGGCATTTGTAGGGAGAAGGGTCATGAATTTCAGCCAAGCTAGGCTGCATAGCACAGCCCTGTCTCAAAATTAAGCAGATATTATTTTCTTTTTACAGCTAGTTCTATAAACCCATCTACCTGGTCTTCAGGGTCTCTTTCCTGCAGTTAATTAACATCTCTTTCATATCATCAGTTCCCCTTCTCCACTGGATTTTCTCTTTAGCCACAGATGTGTAGTTATCTCCCAGTGCTGGAACTTTTGCAAATATGTGTTTGAATGACCAACTGTAATTGGCTCTATAAATCACATCTTTCCTAGTGTCTTCTGGCCACCATCTCATGCTCCGGTTTTAGCCATAGTCTTCCCTCATGTTTTTTTGTCTACCTTACTATTACTTCTCAAATATTTTTTGATTCTCTATCACCAGTCTTATAAATATCAGTGGCCCTAGTGCTAAGTCTTATCTACTTACCTGCCCTTGGAGACACTCAGATATGTCTCAGCCACATCTCTCTTCCTGAGATCCAAGCTTGCATAGCTAGCTGCCTCCTTGGTCATTTGATCTTCTTCGGTTAATCCTTAATTTCTCTCCCTTGTGACATCACCTGACCCCAATCCCCCTTTCTTCAGTTCTAATCTATAGGGAGGTTGGTGGGGTTTTTTGTTGTTGTTTTTGTTTTTGTTTTAAGACATGGTCTCCCTGTAGCCCCAGCTGTCCTGGAACTCACTCTGTAGACCAGGCTGGCCTTGAACTCACAGAGATCTGCCTTCCTCTGCCTCCCAAATGCTAGGATTAAAGGGGTGCACCACCATACTCAGCTTAAAAATGGTTCTTAGCTGCCTTGTGGGTGCTAGGAATTGAACCCAGCTCCTCTGCAAGAGCAGCCAGTGCTCTTAACCGCTGAGCCATCTCTCCAGCCCCCCCCCCAAATTTACTAGTTTTAAATATACTCATAGAAGGCTCAGTTGGGCATGGTGGCCCACACCTTTAATCCTAGCACTTGGGAGGCTGAGGCAGGCAGATCTTTGTCAGTTCAAGGCCAGCCTGGTCTACAGAGTGAGTTCCAGAACAGCTGGGGCTACAGGGAGACCCTGTCTCGAAAAGACCAAGGGGAGGGGGGAGGACTGAAGAGATGCCTCAGTGGTTAAGAGCATTGGCTGCTCTTGTAGAGAACCTAGGTTTGGTTCCCAGCATCCATTTGATGGCTAATAACTATCCCTAACTCCAATTTCAGATCTGAAGCCGTCTTCTGTCATCTGCCCTCCACAGGCATTTTACAACACAGGTGCACTTAACATACATCCAGACAAAACACTCATACATAGTAAAAAATGCACACTCACACCACACACCCACAGACTCAAGCACCTAGCACCACAGCCCATTTTTACCTCCAGAAAGAAACCCCTAGAACTGTTAGCTACCTTTCCCTATTCTTACTCATCTCCTACACTTTAATGTTAGTGATCTTTCTCCATTGTATTTTAATATTGCTGAAGAAAAGTCTGATGCCAGGTCAATTCTAGTTATTTTATAAAAGGCTTTTGGAGGTTTTCCTTCCAATTTTGAATTTTTGGAATTGTGGAAAGTAGGATTCATCCAAGTATTTTAGCTCATCCCTCTTCCCTCTTAGTTTTCATTTAGTGGGTTTTTTTTAAAACTTCAAATAGGTTTAAAATGGCATCTTTATGTCTTTTGTTTACTGTCTTGATTTTTTTTTTTTTAATCTTTTTTTGAGACAGGGTCTCCCTATAGCCCCAGCTCGCCTGGAACTCACTCTGTAGACCAGGATGGCCTTGAACTCACAGAGATCTGCCTGCCTCTGCCTCCCTAGTGCTAGGAATAATGGTATGCGCCACCATGTCTTGATCTTTTATTATGGATTATGGGGGGGGGAAAGAAAAGTGACTTTTTTTTTCTTAACCTTCAGAATATAGTCTGACTACCTCTTCAGTCTTTTACTTGCATTTCTCATCTTCAGTTCCTGAATGTTTTCTTTTTCTATTGGCCAGGAAGTTTATCCTACAAATCATTACCATGATATTTATCAAGTCTCATTGTGTTAATTAACTCTTCTCTTGAAATAATTTCCCAGATAACTTTTCTCCTTGCCATTTATTCTATTTGTTGTAGTCCTTTTAAATTTTTTTAATTTTAAATTTTTTTATTTTTTTATGTGTATGAATGTACTATCTGCATGTAGGTTGGTGCACCCGTGTCATGCAATGCCGCGGAGGTCAGAAGAGGGCGTCGGATTCCCCTGGAACTGGAGTCAAAGACAGTTCTTAGCCTCCATGTGGGTGCTGGGGTGGTCTTTTAATTTGTTAGATTTTCAGTGTCTTTTTGACCCTTACTGTTAGTAGTTGTGCATAAAAAATAAAAATTGATTACAGTCTTTGCAGTTATGTCAGTCTAAGCTTCCTTTCTAAATGGGGAATCTTACTGAGTTCTGTATAAGTAAATGTATCCTCATTGACTGGCATTCTTCTAGGATGTAGAGATTGTATCACTTAAACTTAAGGGTCCACCCTAGTTGTGTTTTTCTTTAAATTAAGATAATTTTTTTTCTTGCCCTCAAGTTTATTTGTAAAAACAGCACAAGACACCAGTCTCTGCAAACAGTGGAGAGGAAGGTCACCCCAGTCCATCTGTCTTCACATTGGTAGACAGAGACCTTTATTATGGGGCCTTCACAGGGGCCTGGGCACCTTTGGGAGCCTGAGCTGGAGCCTGGTTCTTAACTGGAGCCTGGGTCTTGGCCTTTGTTTGGCAGAGCCTGTGACCATTGGCCACGTAGCCAGGAATCTGCTTCCCAAGGTTGGGGTAGGCGATGAAAACAAGTTGGCAAAGCTTGCTGTTGGGGCCCTTTGGCATCTTGGGCTTTACCTCCTTGGGCTTCACAAGGGCCTTGACAGCCTCAGCACGGATGCTCTTGGCCTTCTCATTGTTGGCCTGCATCTTCAGGCCCTTCCTGTTGTGCTTCTTGGCAAAACGCATGTTTCTCAGGAACTTGGAGTCCACCCCTTTAAGAGACTCTTATCTTTGTGACCGTGGTTTCTTGATGCCATTTCTATGCCGTTTTCGAGATTGGTTGTATGTGGTATGGTTCTTGGACTTGGCCATGGCTGCATGGGAACCTGTGGCTCCAGAAGCAAGATAAACTTTTTTTGATTTATATATCAGTTAATTTTCTGTTGCTTTTATAAAATGCTCTGACCAAGGGAACGTGTACAAGGAAGAGTTTATTGAGTTTAGGATTCCAGGGAAATTAGAATCCCTCATGGTGAGGAGGCATGGTGGCAGGAAGAGCCAGAGTAGGAGCAGAAAGCAGAGGCTCACATCTTCAAGGAGGCTCAGGAAGCAGAGAGCGGCTGGAAATCTGACAAGGCTTAAGAACTCTCTAAGCCTGCCCCCAGTGGCTTGCTTCCTCCAGCAAGGCCACACCTTTTAAGACCTCCCGAAACAGCACCACCAACTTCTTGGAGCCTAAGCAGGACATTCTCATTCAAACTACCACATTTATTTATTTTTATTTTCTGCCTATAAAGTGCTTTGCATGTATATATGTAAATGCACCCACATATGCAATGCCTTTGAAGGCCAGAAGAGGGCATTGGGTCTGCTGGAACTGGTTACAAATAAGTTATTAGCCTCTATGTGAGTGCTGAGAGTTGAACTACACATGTACCCATTACCTAGCTTTATCAAAGCATAAATTTTACATTTTTTTTCTTCTAATAACTTCATAGATTCTTGGGTTTGCTCTCTTGATCATGCCCCAGAATTCTTGAAAGTTGTGCACAACTTTATATGTGCTTGGTTTAGTTCTATCTAAACGTATTCTCTCACCCCTGGTATTCTTTCTTTTTTTATTTTACTATTTTTATTTACTTTTTTTATGTGTACGAATGTACTGTCTGCATGTAGGTTTGTGCACCCGTGTCATGCATTGCCGAGGAGGTCAGAAGAGGGTGTCAGATTCCCCTGGAACTGGAGTCAAAGACAGTTCTCAGCTGCTATGTGGGTGCTGGGGATCAAACCCAGGTCCTCTGCAAGAGCAGTCAGTGCTCTCAACCACTAGGCCATCTCTCCAGCCCCCAATTTTGTATTTTTCTAAGCAAATGAAAATTGTAGACACGGCAAAGCTCCTTGTAAAGTGATCTCTTACCAAAGATGACAGCAGCCCTAATCCATAAATATAAATATTTAAAAGACAGTTTGACAGACACAGCATGTCCATTAGCACAACAGCAGTAGTAGTTACCCCATTAAATCCTATGATCTCCCCAGAATTGAGCTGTTAATCAGATTTATTGTACCAGACATGCATTTTTTCCTGTGGAGCTGGGTCATACCAATCAGAAGGTAGTTTGTTACCCAGCACTTGGAAGGCAGAGGCAAGCGGATCTCTGTGACTTCAAGACACATAGAGCACACACACACACAAAAAAAAACACGTATGTGTGTGTGTTTATTTTCTGTGCATGGGTGTATTGCCTGCATGTATGTCAGTGCACCTGTGTCATGCAATACCCATGGAGGTCAGAAGAGGGCAAAACTTGAAACTGTAGTTTTTTGTTTGTTTTTAAACTGTAGTTTTTGACAGTTGTTAGTCACCATATGGGTACTAGGAACCAAACCTGGATCTTCTACAAGAACAACCAGCATTCTTAACTGCTGAGCCATCTCTCCAACCCTGTATGTATGCTTAACATCAGTATTTTCTGAACTTCAGTTATTTATTTATTTAATTAATTAATTTTTTTTTGAGCTTCAGTTTTTTAAAATTCTGAATCTGGTTGTGGTGTGTGTGTGTGTGTGTGTGTGTGTGTGTGCACGTGCATGCGTGTGTGTGTGCGTGTGTATGTGTGCACGTGCATGCATGTGTGTGCTTATGAAGGGAATTTTGCATTTGTGAAGTTCCTAGCAATTAATTGGTTGTCTACTAGGTTGCCTTGTTTTAGTTGCTGTGGCCTACTTAAGGTATCAACACAAGGCAGGGATTTTAAAATTTTTTTATGATGTTTCACTTTGTAGCCCAGGCTGACCTAAAACTCAGTATTATAACCTAGGCCGGCCTCAAAACTTGACAGTCCTCGTATCTCAGCCTCCTTTATTCTGGGACTGTAGGCATGCATCACCACATCTGGCTCAAGAAATGACTACTCTCCACAAAACATCAATTAGGGGGAAAAAAAAGATAAGACTACTCGTTTCAAATTCTTAAAAAAATTTTTTAAGGCTCCAGGCTAGGCTCCTCCACCCTTGGACCCAGACCTAGACTTTGCAGTCAGCCCTGGAGAGCCAGGAGGCAGACTTACATGGTGCAGGGTCCCATAGGTTCCCGTCTGCCTGTGAGTACCTGGAATTGGCCTCCTCCTGGAGGGAAGAGCTGGAAGCAACCTAAGTGTCCCTCAACTAATGAGTGGATATTGAAAATGTGATACATTTACACAATGGAATTCTATGCTATGGTAAAGAAAGATGACATCATGAAATTTGTAGGTAAATGGATGGAAATAGAAGCTTTTATGTCAAGTGAAGTACCACAAACTCAGAAAAACAAACTACATATGTTGTCCCTTATTTGTGGATCCTAGCACCAAATCCTTCTAAGTAAGTTTTTTATATACCCAGATATAACTACAGGAACCAGGTAAATGAAAAGGAACCGGGAAGGTAAAAGGAAGAGGAAACCTGAGACAGAAGCTAGTAGGTGACAGGTGTTACTAAGGGAGGAATGGATAAAATCAGGGCATCTCAATGGGAGGGGAGCAGAAGGATTTTACAAGGAAAGGGGGGGGATAAAGGGGAGGAAGGAGCCCAAGAGAAGTGGGGCCATAGGAGATTGTCAGTATCAAGGGAGAAATCAGGATACTTTAAATGGAGAAGACATGGAGGGGAGGGCTAGACAGGTAAAGGGAGAGAGGAGAGATAAATAATGCCTTGCTGGGAATTATATTAGTCTAACAATCTATTGACAAATTATACACATATAAATACCTCTACATGAGTCCATATGCAAAGATGAAGGTTGCATAACAAGAAACAGTACCAGACAGGAGAAACCTGCCTTTGGGTTGTTGGCCAGGGGTAGTCCAAGAGATTCCCCAAATTGCCACAGCCCTTGATTGCCTCCCAGGACTTGAAAGTAAGGCCCCATTTCTAAAGACAGGACATACTTTTGAGACTGATTTGAGCAGTAGAGCTAGATCTGACCTGAAAGCCAACTCCCCTGAAGACTTATCTCTCATAGCTTTGGAGAGCATTATGCAAACCACTAAGGGAGTACATCAATTAGTGGTCCAACATCAGCCTCAAGACCAAATATCCACATCAGTGACCAGCACAACATACAAAATCTGTGCAATAGTGGCATTTTTATTTGGGGGGGGGAATCAGTGGCTAATTAATTGGACATAGAGCCCATTCAGTGGGAGGAAACTCATGTGGTATTGTAAACATAGCCAGATGTACACAACTGGAGAGGTCATAGAAAGACATTTCTTTTGCACCAGATGAAAATAGTACAGAGCCCCACAACTGGACACACACAGACATGGTCTGTGAATTGCTCATGCCTAGGCAATGCATCTACAATGCAACCTCTACATATAAGCCCCAAACATCATAGAAGAAGGACCCAAGAAGGCATTAACTGCCTTTTAATTTTTCATTAAGGAAGCTCCTCCATGCAACAGGAGACTAGGAATTCAAAAGGGTCTGAATGGCTAAACCATGAAGATTCGGAGTCTGCAGAGCATGGGTTCATGGTCAGGCTGCTTATATTCAGCTTCACCCAACCAGGGCTCAGAGAACATTGCAGAAGAGGGGGCAGAAAGATTGTAAGAGCCAGGGAGGTGATGCAAGACCAAATGGAAATGAATCCTACAAGCTCCTGGGATCCTGTTCATGTGAACCTACAGCATTGGTATCAGTATGCACAAGACCCATGCAAGTTCAGCTGGACAGAAACTCAGCACAGAGCTACAGAAATGATTAGCTGAGGCCAACTTTGGCTGAGGAAATATTGGCAGCTGATTACAATCGGGTGAGGAAGACCTGGCCTTCTTTAGGAAAGGGACTACAGATAGGCTGACTAGAGCTCAGGGGAAGAGCTGGCACTGAAGAGCAGACAAGGAAAGTAGTTGGCACAGTGGACCCTAGCACAAATGACAACTGGGTAAACTGGGGAAGAGGGGCTGTGGGGGGTGCCAAGGGAGAAGCAGGTATAAAGGGATTAAGACTGGTTGAAAAATTATGTATGAAACACATTTAAAAAGGAAGGAAGGAAGGAAGGAAATAAATGGCAGAATTAAAAAAATTTTTTTAATTGAATTTTTTTTTTCTTGGTCTTTTTGAGACAGGGTCTCCCTTTTTAGTTCCAGCTGGCCTGGAGCTCGCTATGTAGACCAGGCTGGCCTTGAACTCACAGAGATCCACCTGCCTCTACCTCCCAAGTGCTAGGATTAAAAACATGCGCCACAACACCTGGCTTAAATTGAACTTTTATTTATTTCATACATAATATCTCAGCCAGTCTTAATCACCTTTATACCCTGCTCCACTGGCTCCTCCCACAGCCTCCTACTGGAATTCATACACTCTGTCATTTGTGGAAAGGCCTAGTGTGCAAAATTAGTGTCCCCGGCTGTTCCTCAGTGCAAGTTCATCCACTGAGCTCTAGTCAACCTGTCCAGAGCCCCTTGTTAAGAAGACCAGCTCTTGGGGCTGGAGAGATGGCCTAGCGGTTAAGAGCACCAAGCTCTTGCAGAGGACCTAGGTTCGATCCCCAGCGCCCACATGGCGGCTGAGAACCGTCCGTAACTTCAATTGCAGGAGAACTCCAGTTCCAGGGGAATCGACACCCTCTTCTGACCTCCGCGGCATTGCACGACATGGGAGCACAAACCTACATGCAGACAGTACATTCATACATAAAAAAAGAAAGTCCAGCTCTGCCAGGCGTGGTGGTGCACACCTTTAATTCTAGCACTTGGGAGGCAGAGGCAGGCGGATCTTTGTGAGTTCAAGGCCAGCCTGGTCTACAGAGTGAGTTCCAGGACAGCTGGGGCTACAGGGAGACCCTGTCTCGGG
>VZQC01012458.1:1196012-1244867 GCA_009823505.1 Rhizomys pruinosus | reverse complement strand
GGGGGGGGGGCTGAAACAGTGAAGTTCTCCCCAAAACAATAAGCCTCTGCTTTTTTGGGGTGGGGGGGCAAAACTCTGGAAAGACTCAGAAAAAGATAAAAAAAAAAAAACTGACAAAGGCAACTTGAGGAAGATTTTTGACTCCTTTGGCTATAGTTTAATTAAGGATATGGCCCATTATGGTGGGAGGACAGGACTGCAGGAAAAAATGGAGACAGGATCTTGAGACGGCTGGTCACATTGCATCCATAGGAAGCAAAGAAAGAGAAGAATGCTGGTGCTTAGCTTACTTCTTCCTTTTTATTCAGTCTGGGACCCCAGATCATGGAACAGTGTTGCTCATAGCAGAGTATGTTTTTCCTACTCCATTTAAGTTTATGTGGAAATTCCCTTATAGACATTTCCAGAAGTATATCTCCTAGGTGAATTCTGAAATCAGAATTTCAGTGAGCCCATATACTCTGACCTTTTTATTTGTTCTCATCTTAGAACAATTCCACTTCTACCTGACTACCATTATAAGGCAGCTGATATCATTTGAACTTTCAAGGTGCACTTTTGATGGTGTACAATAAATATATTCTTTCATAATAATAAAAGAGCCCAGTCAAGTTCACACTGAAGATTAACCATAACAAACCCTAAATGGCATTTGCTTTTTGATGTGAAGTCCTAAATTTGGGCAAAGATGAAAATGGGTCATAATTTATTCTTTTTTTGTATGTGCTTATATATGTATGAAATTTTAAATGTAAATTCCACATATAAGAGAAAAGGCATTTGTCTTTCTCTATATGGCTTATTTTGCTTAATATAATAGTTGTTAGTTTTTATTATTCATTCTAAAACTTCAGGTATTATTTGAATCTCCTGTAGGTAGGAAATACTGAATTACTAGTATAGGGGGGGAAAAAAGACTTTATTAAGAAGAAAACTCCGCTAACTAGTCTCTTAAGCTCTAAACATTGAGGAACACTAATAGTTGCTGCATTTTATTTGTGTACATTAAAGCATTTCTAATTCATATGCCAAGTGATCTTTATCTAAATTTCTTACTTTTTTAGGTGTGGAATATCAAACAAATGATTAAGCTGACACAGGAACATATAGAGGCCCTATTGGACAAATTTGGTGGGGAGCATAATCCACCATCAATATATTTGGAGGTAAGTTTTTGAGTATTGATTTGTAATAATTTTGGAAAAAACTATAAAAATAATTTCTAAGCTGGGCATGGTGGCGCACCCCTTTAGTCCCAGCACTCGGGAGGCAGAGGCAGGTGGATCTCTGTGAATTCAAGGCCAGCCTGGTCTACATAGTGAGTTCCAGGCCAGCAGGGGCTAAAGGGAGACCTGTCTCAAAGACATAATAATAATAATATCTACTAATAATTTTGGGTACTTTAGAGAATAGGATTAGAAACAATGGAAGAAAGAATGTATTTCTTAGTCTTGTTTTCTTTGACTTGTTACAATATACATGTATTAGTTTAATTTGGAATTTCAAAATATTCTAAATTAAAAACATTTTTTTCAAAAAGATAAAGCAGCATGCCGGGCATGGTGATACATGCCTTTAGTCCCAGCACTAGAGAGGCAGAGGGAGGCGGATCTCTGTGAGTTCCAGGCCAGCTGGGGCTAAAGGGAGACTCTGTCTCAAAAAAAAAAAGACCAAAAAAAAAGATAAAGCAAACTGTTCTGGTAGTCAGCAAAACAAGTTACCATATTGGAAAATGGAGCCATTTTGTAAATTATCTCTTCCAGAACAAGTTCCCCCAGAGTTGGTTTCTGCTTTCTTACAGATATAATTTATAATCTTGGAATGGTTCAACATTGCTCAGTTTTACTGTTTAATGATTCCTTGGGACTTATGTCAAACCTTGAGCATGGTTATAAATTTGTAGAGGTAGTCATTGTTCTTAATCCTGTGAAGTAATAGGTACTCTAAAATCATAGATAAACTTTGTCATTAGTTTCCTTCTGAAAGTCAGTTTCCTCAGTGTGCAAGCTGTCATGGATTCTAGGCAGTCAGGTTCTACCACCCACCCTGCTCACCAGTACCTTCCACTGCCTTTCTCTGTAAACTCTTGCTCAGCTGTAATCACTAGTTATATAAAAGATCCCTAAATTATAAAAGATCAAGTTACCATTTGGCTTCAAACACCAGCAGTTTTTTTTGTTGTTGTTGTTGTTGTTGTTTTTGTTTTTGTTTTTGTTTTTGGTCTTTTCGAGACAGGGTCTCCCTGTAGTCCCAGCTGTCCTGGAATTCACTCTGTAGACCAGGCTGGCCTTGAACTCACTTGAAAGACCCGCCTGCCTCTGCCTCCCAAGTGCTAGGATTAAAGGCATGCGCCACCACGCTCCGCCTAACACCAGCAGTTTTTTAAAGCACAGTTTGAAAGACTACTAAAATTTTGTAACATGGCAATCTAATTACTTTTTATTTTTATTTTATTTTATATGTATGAGTATATTGCCTACATGCAGTCTCTGCAGAAGAGGGCATCAGATCCCCTGGAACTGGAGTTACAGATGGTTGTTAACCACCATGTGGGTGCTGGGCATCAAACCTAGGTCCTCTGCAAGAGAAGCCAGTGCTCTTAACCACTGAGCTCTATCTCCAGCCCCTGCAATGTAATTACTTTTTAAAGGTCAAATTAAGTCTTCATTACTTATTTTGTGAGAAAGTTAAGTTTACCTTTCTTTTTTTTTTTTTTAATTTATTTTTTTTCTATGTGTATGAATGTACTGTCTGCATGCAGGTCTGTGCACCTGTGTCGTGCAATGCCTCGGAAGTCAGAACAGGGTGTTGGATTCCCCTGGAACTGGAGTTCTCCTGGAATTGGAGTTTCAGACGGTTCTCAGCCGCCATGTGGGTGCTGGGGATCGAACCCAGGTTCTCTGCAAGAAGAGTCGGCACTCTTAACCGCTAGGCCATCTCTCCAGCCCCAAGTTTACCTTTCTAAAACAAAACAGGTCTTGGAACTTTGGGAACACCAACCAAAAAATAAAACTGTTCTCTTCTTTGTCTACTTTATATATGTCACTTATTCCAGATCACGCTGCTACTTTAAAATATCAGTACCAGGACTTGAGTTCCTGTCTTCAGACTCTATGTAGTATACTTTCTAATACCTGATTCTATGTCTTTTACCTGTCCAGGTTAGGAGGCCAAGCAAAAAAGAATGTATGTAGTCTTAGTAAAACTGATCTTTCATGTTATTCACAATTATACAATATAAGTGACAGTTTGTTTCCCATCCATTTATTGGGGACTTTCCTATATTCATACCGATGCACATAGCTATTTGTAATTGTGGTGCATTGCCTTGTCCACATATATACTCTAGGAGTTTTAATACTTGAAGATTGATCAGTAAAAATCACAGAGATTTGTGCTTATTCTTATTATCTGCACTGTATAGTGTTAAATGCTTTTTTAATTTTTAAATTTTAATACTTAGTTATTTTGAGAAAGATACTACATAGATATTTTTGTTATTTCCATTATACAGGTGAAGAAACAGGGAGGTTGAGAGTACACTATTAACTTGGCGTGGTGGCTCACACTCTTTAATCCCAGCACTCGGGAGGCAGAGACAGGCAGATCTCTGTAAATTCAAGGCCAGCCTGGTCTACAAAGCAAGTTCCAGGCCACCTGGGGCTATAGGGAGACCCTGTCTCAAAAAAAAAAAAATGCATTTCTGTGATTGTTTAGTTTCTTTCAATTGCTGTGACAAAACACACTGACCACTACCAACTTGGGGAGGAAAAGGTTTATTCAGCTCACATCTCCAAGGTCACTGTTCATACTCAGGGAGCCCATTAGGAACTCAGGGCAGGAACCTGGAGGCAGGAGCTGAGGCACAGGCCATGGAGGAATGCTTCTTACTGGATTGCTCCCCTGACCCATGCCCAGCCTGCTTTCTTATACTGTATACTACAACCTGCCCAGGGTGGCACCACCCACAGTGGGCTGGGCCCTCCCACATTGCTCAACAATCAAGACAATACTCCACAGATGCGGCCACAGGCCAGTCACCAATTCCCCAATTGAGGCTTCCTCAACCCAGGTGTGTCAAGTTGACACTAAAGCTAGCCAGCGCAGTGATGTTAGTAAATTCATACTCTTCTGTAACCATTAGTACATTCCATTTCCAGAACTTTTCATCACCTCAGACTGACCTTTTTATTTCACATATTATCAGTTCCATACTGCCCCCCTCCCCTGTAATCTGTGGCAACAACCATTTTAGTAAATTTTGTCTCTGTGAATTTGACTATTATAATGGTATCATACATTTTTGGAACTGACTTATTTTACTTAGCATAAAGTCTTGTTGGACTCAAACTGCCATACTCACAAAAGAAACCAACGAGGGGCCACAGATTAATACGAAATTTATTTAATTTGCTGGTGCACCAGAACCCAATTAAGAAAACTGACACATCAGAGAAGCCAATTATTGATGTGTGAGGGACACAACCCACTCCACACAGGGATGGTTGCGACCTCAACTGTCTGTTACAGAGACTTTTCAAAACTAGAGGAATTTGGTGACATCATACATACACAGTTGCAAGGCTATAGAAACACAATGCAAGCAGTGGTGGCCTTTAAGCTGATTGGTTGTGTTTAGCAGTGTAAAGCCCCTTGGAAAGGAATGGGCTTCTTAGGGGGTAGGAAGCAGAAGCACTCCTTCAGGGCTGGGAAAGTTCATCCTGACCTCAGGTAGCTGTGGGAACTAGGAACTCAGGGTTGGACTGTTTTCTTGCAGTTAACGTAGTCGTGGGAACCAGGCTTGCTTCAACTAGATTAACTCTTTCTGACCTGGTTCTAACAGTCTTAAAGGTTTGTTTATCCCTGTTGTAACATGAATAATACATGTGTAAGAATTTCCTTTATTGGGGGCTGGAGAGATGGCCTAGCGGTTGAGGGCGCCGACTGCTCTTGCAGAGGACCCAGGTTCGATCCCCAGCACCCACATGGCGGCTGAGAACCGTCTTTAACTCCAGTTCCAGGGGAATCCGACACCCTCTTCTGACCTCTGAGGCTTTGCACGACAGGAGTGCACAGATCCGCATGCAGATGGTACATTCATACACATAAAATAATAATGAAATTTTAAAAATTAAAAAAAAAAGAATTTCCTTTATTGCCAGGGGTGGTGGAGGGATGCTTTCAGTGAGTGGTAGAATGCATTCCTGGCACATGGTCACTTAAGGTGGTCTCATTTTTACTCACTGATGTGAGTAATGCTGCTACAAATGTGAGTGTAAGAATAATCAAATTCCTACTTTCCATTCTTTTAAAAATCTTTTTTTTCTCTCTCTCTCTCTTTTTTTTTGAGACAGGGTCTCCCCTTAGTCCCTGGCCTGGAACTCTCACTCTGTAGACCTGGCTGAACTCACAGATATCTGCCTGCCTCTGCCCCCTGATTGCTAGGATTAAAGGCATAAGCCACCAAGCTCGGCACTAAAGACATTCTTAGCCACCATGTGGGTGCTGGGAATCGAACCTGGGTCTTCTGCAAGAGCAGTCAGTGCTCTTAACTGCTGAGCCATCTCTCCAGCCCCATAACTTACATTTATTTACTATGTGTGTGCATGCTGGTGTGTGCCATGTTGCATGGTGGGGAGGTTAGGGGCAGGTTGGGAGAATCAGTTCTGTCCACATTGTGGGTCCCAGGTATCAAACTTATGTTTTAGGCTTGACAGCTTTAAAATCTTTGGTATTTGAAGCCAGGCTTGGTAGCGCACACCTTTAATTCTAGCACTCCAGAGGCAGAGGCAGGGGAATCTCTGTGAGATCAAGTCCAGCCTATCTGCAGTAGTGAGCTCCAGGCTAAGGCTGCAGGGAGATCCTGTCTCAAAAAAGAAGATAAAATCTCTGATATTTGAAGCTAAATGGTAAGTTGATCACAGTTTAGAATTATCTTCTTGTATCAAAATACTAAGCCAGAGTTTATATAGAGGAAGCTAGTGGAGGATAGTGATAAGCAGTGTGAACTGAGCCAAATTCTGTCAGGTTTGGGTGATCTTCAGTTCTTTTGAGTTTCTATGTACCCAGTAGAATTGCAAGATCATACAGTGATTCTACTCACTGTCTAAAGGAATTCTCACACCTTCTTATATAGTGCCTATTCCACTTTATATCCCTTCCATTAATGAATGTACCTAGCATTCTCACCAACGACTGTTTTCTGTTATAGCTTTGCTGATAGCCATCCTAATGGATGTAATGTGGCATTCTACTGTGGTTCTGATTTGCATTTCCTTAATGTCTAGTAAAGAGATCTTTGACAGCTTATTGGCTATTTGGATATCTTCTTGAGAGAAATGTCTAAATACTTTCTTCAGTTTTTAATTGGGTTATTTGGGTTCTAGTTGTTGAATTATATAGTTCTTTTATATTCTTAAAA
Organism: Rhizomys pruinosus; assembly: GCA_009823505.1. Classification (NCBI taxonomy): domain Eukaryota; kingdom Metazoa; phylum Chordata; class Mammalia; order Rodentia; family Spalacidae; genus Rhizomys; species Rhizomys pruinosus. The sequence continues at coordinate 1,238,446 of VZQC01012458.1, read as the reverse complement.
ATACTGAGTTTGGCTGGGCATGGTGGCGCACGCCTTTAATCCTAGCACTTGGGAGGCAGGGCAGGTGGATCTCTGTGAGTTCAAGGCCCACCTGGTCTACAAAGTGAGCTCTAGGCCAGCTGGGACTAAAGGGAGACCCTGTCTCAAAAAGAAAAAAAAAAATACTGAGTTTGTGTATGTATATGTAGGTATGTATGTGGGAGGATCAGAGGACAACTTTCAGAGTCATTCTCTCATTTTATATGTGGGTCCTGGGGATTGAACTCAGGTTGTCAGACTTGGTAGCAAGTGCCTTTAGCCACTGAGCCATCTCACCAGCACTTTTTTTTTAACAGCACTCTTTTTTATATGCTTTTTAAAGTATTGATTTGTCTTTATCCTTGAGAATTTCATATAAGTATATAATTAAAAATCATATCCACCCCACTTTCTCTCCACAACTCTCTCCCCAATCCCACCCCCAATTTCATGTCTTTTTTTTTTTCTTTCTCTTTTTTTTAATCCACTAAGTCCAGTTAGTGCTACCCTTTTTCATATGGGTATGAGGCCATCCACTGGAGCATGGAAAATCTACTGGTAACCACACATTAAAAAAAAAAAATTTATTCTCCCTCTTCAGCAGCTGTCAATAAGGAATGGGGCCTGGAGAGCATCTGCCATCTCCATCTATGCTGGAATTTTGGTCTGATTGATCTTGTATAAGTGACCAAAGCTCTGGAGTTCAAGAATGTGATAGCCATGTCAAGTCCAGAAGTTTGCACTTCACATCAGTCCTCCCCATCATCTGGCTCCTACATTCTGTCTACTTTTCCAGTGTTCCCTGAGTCTTGGTGATGGTTTTAGTGATACCCGGGGTGTTGAGAAAGATGTCCCATTTAAGACTCAACCCTCTTAACCCTAGCACTTGGGAGGCAGAGGCAGGTGGATCTTTGTGAGTTCAAGGCCAACCTTGTCTACAAGGCTGAGAGTAGCCCAGGGTGATTGATGGGTACAAACATAAATACTTAGAAGGCGATTTGACAACTGGCCATTTAGCAAAACAATAGCACATTCTACCCTAAAGCCAGGAAAAATATTAGAGAAAAAATGTGTGTGTGTGTGTACATATATACATATATATATATATATATATATATATTTTTTTTCACTGTAATGTGAAAGCATGTGCAAGTCCCTTGGGTTATCACGTCTGACAAAATCTTAGCAGAGATATGAGGAAGTGTGTAAGAAACCCAATCCTAACATAAGGAACTTTTGGCAACCTATTGCTGACAGTAATTGGAGAGAGAGACTTTATCTATGATGGGACTGTTGGTAGGTTAACTAGTCTCCAATGGNAGTGCTAGGATTAAAGGAGGCACCGCCACACCCGGCTCCCCTGATCTTTTACACACACAACACACAACAAACACACACACACATATATTTTTTTTCCCCCCTGATTTTTTCTCTAATGTTTTCCCTGGCTCTAGGGTAGAATGTGCTATTGTGTGTGTGTTTGTATATGTGTACATATATATGTATATATGGGCTGTTTTGAGAGATGCCTCAGCGGTTGAGAGCACAGACTGCTTCTTGCTAAGGACCCAGGTTTGATTCCCAGTAACCCACATGGTGGCTAAGAACTGTCTTCAAGCCGGGCGTGTTGTGTATGCCTTTAATCCTAGCACTTGGGAGGCAGAGGCAGAAGAATCTCTGAGTTCAAGGCCAGCCTGGTCTACAGAGTGAATTCCAGGCCAGCTGAGGCTATAGGGAGACCCTGGAGAGAGAGAGAGAGAGAGAGAGAGAGAGAGAGAGAGAGAGAGAGAGAAGAGAAAGAGAGAGAGAGAATATATAAGTAGAAACCTGTAAAAATTATACGTTTTCAGCTGCAAGAAACAGATCTGATAATAAGGGTTTTATTTTCTACCATGTAACAAGAAGCAGGCAGGTAAATTATTCTAACATTAGTTATATGTTCAAAGTTGTCAAACACTGGGTTGGATCTTACAGTCCTTTTGTCTTTTTCTGTCAGCATTGCAGTAGATTTAAGGAACTCTCCCACAGAAAACTCTTTAGTGCAGGGCTAAAGAGATGGCTCAGCAGTTGAGAGCAGTGGCTGCTTTTGCAGACGACCCAAGTTTGATTCCCAGCACCCACATGGCAGCTAACAACCTTCTGTAACTCTACTTCCAGAGAATCCCGATGCCTTCTTCTAACCTCCATGAGCATTGCATGACAGTGATGCACTTACATGCAGGCAGAACAATTCATATACATAAAATAAAAATAATAAAGTATTGTTTAAATTCTTCACAGCAGAAAGCAAGGAGGTTCTTTTGCTTACAGAGCTAAAAAGAAACTATTCTTACTGAAAAGTTTCCCAAAAGTCCCCCCTCTAAGTCTTTGTTCTCATCTCAAAATAAGGATACCATTACCCCTAGATCTGTGACTGTAGGCTTACTTTTCCTGAAGAACTAAAGAAAAGATTTTTCCAGTGTTTGCCATTTCTTTCCCCAGATTATTTCACACTGGTAAGAAATTGTGCTTTAGTACTTAATTCTACACTGTTTCTACAGAAACCCTTTGGATGTTTCTATAGAAAGAAATCTTTATCTACTCTGTCTTTTCCTTACAGTTACAGATTAGTTTTATCACCACCAGAGATCCTCTTGATTGCCTTTTTACCATTCACTAATTTTTTTGAATGATAACCTTTAGTTTTTGGATTTTGTTCTTCTGCCAGATACTAGTCCATATTTTTATTTCCTTTATTGCAATAAAATTATATAGAACTCTAAATATTTTCTGGAATTTTCTTGTCTATTACTCTTTGGTTCATCCATCAATCCTCATCATTCTTTTTCATTTTCTTTCTTTTCTTTTTTTTTTTTTTTTGTTTTTTTGTGATAGGGTCTGTCCTTCAACCTGGAGTTTGCTGTTTCTGAGGGTTGGCTGGCCAGCAGGCTCCTGGGATCCACTTGTCTCTGCCCCCTAACCAGATGATTTTTTTGCTCCATCCCAGTCAACATTGCCTAGGAAGTCATACTAAATGTCCAGTTAAACCAATAGAAAGATAAACTCTAATGTTCTTGGGATTTCTCTCATTTCAGGATAATGGTGAGCTCCAGGTTCAGTGAGAATGTGTCTCAGGAAATAAGGTGGACAGTGACTGATGAAGGCACCCAGCATGGACTCTGGCCTCCTCTGCACACACACACGCACACACACACACACACACACANTCGGGTCCTCTGCAAGAGCAGACAGTGCTCTGAACCATTCAGCCATCTCTCCAGCCCCCTTTCTGCCATTTCTATACTAAGAACTCTACATTTTTATTTTCAAAGCTGAAATGCAATGTTTCTAATGATTGTTGGGATTATTTGGATTCTTTGTCCTTTGTTACAAATTTTACAGTTGCTTTTTCTATTTCTCCATAAATCGTACTAGTATTTTTTTTTTTAATTTATGTGTATGAGTATACTGTCTGCATGTAGGTTGGTGCACCTGTGTCGTGCAATGCCATGGAGGTCAGAAGAGGGTGTTGGATCCTCCTGGAACTGGAATTAAAGATGGCTTAGCCGCCATGTGGGTGCTGGGAATTGAACCCCAGTCCCCGAGTCCTCTGCAAGAACAATCGATGCTCTTAACCCCTGAGCCATCTCTCCAGCCCCCTTTTTTGGTCTATTTGAGAAAGGGCTGTAGTCCCAGCTCGCCTGGAACTCAGATATCCACCTGCCTCTGCCTGTACCTCCCAGGTGCTGGGATTAAACGCATGCACCGCCACACCGGATTTACAATCTTACTTCTTTATACTAGGCCTTATCTCTTACAGATTTTATCACCTCCTAATGAGGAAGACTATGCCTGTACCATGTGAGCTTTGGGTGCCATTTTAAATCCTAAAGCTATCAGCATAGCATTCTTAAAATTCAGGCCAGTCTTCTTGATCTCTAGATTTGTAGAACCTGGAACAGTGCAGGCACATTTATTAATCTCTGCAGTGAAATAATACCATAATGTAGACCAGTCCATTATATATGTCACTGGGAAGTTTGTAAGATTTCATTAGATATTATGATAATGAATTCAATAAGAAATAGTTTAATGCTGGGCATGGAGACACACTCCTGTAATCCTATAGGCTAAGGTGCCTGAATTAAAGGCTAGTCTGGGAAATTTAATAATCCTGTCTCAAAATAAGAAAACAAAAAAGGTTGATATGTAGATCAGTGGTAGAATGCTTGCTAGTGTCCATAACACATCGGGATTGGTCCTCAGTATGAAAAAAGGTGATTTAATGAACTAGATGCAGTAAATAAGTGTTGCAGCCTTACCATTAATTTTTTTTCCCAAGGGAGTGTAACTTGTATCTTACCATTAATTTTATTTAATTTTTTTTAATTTTAATTTTATTTATTTCTATATGTGTATGAATGTATTGTCTGCATGCAGGTCTGTGCACCCGTGTCGTGCAATGCCGCGGAGGTCAGAAGAGGGTCTCGGATTCCCCTGGAACTGGAGTTCTCCTGGAATTGGAGTTTCAGACGGTTCTCAGCCGCCATGTGGGTGCTGGGGATCGAACCCGGGTCCTCTGTAAGAGCGGTCGGCGCTCCCAACTGCTAAGCCATCTCTCCAGCCCCTCTTACCATTAATTTTAAAACATTTTCACCACTGCCCAAAAGAAACTACTTATCCATTATCATTTGTTCCCTCCAGCCCTTGGAAATCACTGATTTTTGCCTGTGTTGTAGATATTTGATATGTGGGCTTTTATAATTGGATACTTTTGTTTAGCATAATGTTTTCAGAGTTTATCTGTGTGGTAGCATGTTTCAGCACTTTATTTCTTCTTTCTGACCAAGCAATTACCATATGGAGAAAGTACTTTATGTATCCACTTGGGCTGTTTAATTTACTGGTATTATTAGTAGTGGCCATTCACTTGAAGGTTTTGTGTACATTTTTTTAGTTCTCTTGGTTGTATTCATAAGAATAGAATTGCTGTGTTCTGTGATAATTCTTACAAGCCTTAGAACTATTTTACCTTCCATCAGTGATTGCAAGTTTGTTTCTCCACATCCTTATCAGAACTTGATATTTCCCATTTTATTTTCATTGCACCATTATAGTAGGTATATATTGATAACTCCTTTTGGTTTGAATAGATGTTTTTTTTTAATAGATGTTTTATATTTAGTAAAAAGAGCTATTGATAAATATAGTGAAATGATTGTAATCCATAATGGAAAAATCAGTGCATTTTCAAAAATCAGTGCTAATATTTTGATAAAAAGAAACAACATTTGGAAAATTCTTTATTTCCATTCATTTATTTCCATAAGGCCAACTATATAATGAAGTGTACTTGCCTAGATTTTAGTAACTAAGAATGTATGATCTATGCAAGGAGGGACTTGTCTCCCAGACAGAATGTATATAACCTTTATAGGGTAAGAATTGTGTCAGTCTTATCTGGTTTTATAGTCTGAGCTAGTGCCAGTACACATGTGGACAAAATATATTTATCAAATGGCTAAAGACTCAATGAGTCGGGGCTGGAGAGATGGCTCAGTGGTTAAGAGCACTGACTGCTATTATAGAGGACCTGGGTTCGATTCCCAGCATCCACATGTCGGCTAAGAACCATCTTTAAGCCAGGCGTGGTGGTGCATGCCTTTAATCCTAGCACTCGGGAGGCAGAGGCAGGTGGATCTCTGTGAGTTCAAAGCCAGCCTGGTCTAGAGTGAGTTCCAGGGTAGCTGGGGCTATAGGGAGACCCCGTCAAAAAAAAAAATTTTTTTTTCTTAAGGAAAAAAAAAGACTCAATGAGTCATGTTGGCAAAGGTACCCTAATTAGCCATTGTAGCCATTGGATATGCACACTAAACAAAATTATAGGTCAAACAGATTTGAACTGATTTGTTTTTAATGGCCTGACACAATTCAGGACCAGAGTTAGACAGTTAACAAACTGCACAAAAGGGAATTTTCAGAGTTCAGGCTGCTTACTTCAGCAGTTCTACCACCCCTCCTTCAAAGTTTTGTGGTAAGATACAGTGTATTAGGCCGCTATAGCCTTTATTGAAATGAAATTGTTCTTTCATTGTCCTCTACCTTTGATTATTCCTGTTTGCTTATAAAGGTCAGATTTCATAGCATGCCCAATACACACTATAATCTGGTCCTTTGCCCATCTCTCTGTTCTTATTTCCTTGTGTACCTGTTCTTAATTTAAATTCTACAACTGTATATTGTCCCTTGCAATGTTCTGTGCATTACATGATATTCAGCTTTACTAATTTATAGGTTTTTTTCCTCTGTCTTAGAACTTGCCTTCCTCCTTACTTTGTTATAGAATTCTTCTGTACACAGGACCCTATTTCTTCCATCCATGTCTTCTTTTCTAAAGCAGGCCTTATTCCTAATTCTCTCCTGATATCAGAAATTTTATTTCTTAAGTATAACATATAAGTAAAAATATATCCACCTGCTTCTTCATACCCCAATAATAAACTCCTTTAAAAATTTTCACTTTACTTTTTATTATTATTGTGTGTATATATATATATGTGGGGGGAGGACAACTTTCAAAGAATTGGTTCTCTCATTCTACTATGTGTTCTGAGGATCAAATTCAGGTGATCAGACTTGCCAGCCAGTACTTTTACCTACTGAGTCACCTCACCAGCCCAGTAAACTCCTTGAGAAATGCCATATTAAAAGCTGATTCCCCTTTGTAGGCATTCATAATTATTTTTTTATCTTTTTTTACGTGTATGAATGTACTGTCTGCATGTAGGTTTGTGCACCCATGTCATGTAAATGCCACAGGTCAAAAGAGGGTGTCAGATTCCCCTGGAACTGGAGTTAAAGAGGCATTCATAATTATTTGTGGTTCTACGTCCATTTGGGAGCAATGGTGGACTATGGCTAAAGGGATTTCTGCTGTTTTGAAGAACATACTTCACTTCCTCTTTACTTTCATTCTGTTCCTTTAGAATTTGATATCATACATGGTCATTTGATCTTATAGCTTTAGTCAAGAGGAATGTCTCTGAGGATATGCTGATAGTGGCCCAGAATTTACTGTGACTGCAGGGTATAAAACACATTTTCAAATTGAATTCTTATTTCCTAACCAGTATTTGATAGGGAAGGAGGTAACTGGAAATCTATAGTAAGTAGAATAAAGTTTTTGGGTTTTTTTTAACAATACACTGTTGTGAGGCTGCAGAGTTGGCTTCGCATTTAAGAGCACAGGGTGCTCTTGCAGAGGACCCGGGTTTGATTCCTAGTACCCACATGGCAGCTAACAACTGTGTGTAACTCCAGTTTCAGGGGATCTGACACCTTCTTCTGACCTCCCCAGGCATTCATTGCACGACACAGGTGCACTTACATTCAGACAGTACACTCATACACATAAAAATGAAATAAAATATTTTTTAAAAAATAATAAATGTGGGGCTGGAGAGATGGCCTAGCGGTTAAGAGCGCCGACCGCTCTTACAGAGGACCCGGGTTCGATCCCCAGCTCCCACATGGCGGCCGAGAACCGTCTGAAACTCCAGTTCCAGGAGAACTCCAGTTCCAGGGGAATCCGAGACCCTCTTCTGACCTCCGCGGCACTGCACGACACGGGTGCACAAACTTGCATGCAGACAGTACATTCATACACGTACAGAAATAAATAAAAAAAAATAAAAAAAATAAAAATGGTATGTGTATGAGTGTTCTGCTGGGATGTATGCAAGTGTGCCACATGTGTGCAGTGCCTTCAGAAGCTAGAAGAGGACATTGGATCCCTCCCGGACTGGAGTTATAGATGGTTGTTAGTCACCATGTGGGTTCTGGGAACCGAACCCAGGTCCTCTGCAAGAGCAGGCAGTGCTGTTAACCACTGAACCCTCTCTTCATCCTCAGCTAGCACATAATTCTGTAAGCAGAACTTCCCAAGAGCCAAGACAGGAGAAGAGTTAGCGTGTAGAGGGCAAACTGGTCATTCAGGAAGGCAGTGACTGTGCCCTGAGTAGCGAAGGGAGGAAATGAGGTCTCCAGGCGGGAATGAGGCTCTTTGATGGTATTAACAGTGCGGAGAGAGCCAGGCTCACCCTTTCCTCCCCGGTCAGAGAGCTTTGCTTCCAGCTTATGAGGGGAAAGGGAATCTACTTCACTAGGACTGGGAGAGAGTTCCTGGCATATATCTCAGTGATTTGTGTGTGTGTGTGTGTGTGTGTGTGTGTGTATGTGTGTGCCCATGTTGGTATGTTCAGGTGTATATGTGTGTTGGTTTGCATGTGTGTATGTACATGTGTGCTAACATGCGTGCACATATGTGTGCATGTTAGCATGTGTGTGCCTGTATGTGTGTATGGTGGCTAATCTTCCACGTCAAGCTGACTGACACACCTAGGTAGAGGGAACCTCAACTGAGGAGTTTCCTCATCAGCTTGGCCTTCAGGCATGTTGGCCTTCAGGCATGTATAGTTATTGGTAGTCGATGTAGGAGGGCCAAGCCCACTGTGGGTGGTGCCATCCCTAGGTAGCTGGGCTTGGGGTGTTTAAGAATGGTAGCTGAACAGGAGCCTGGGCACAAGCCAGGAAGCAACATTCCTCCATGGTGTCTGCTTCAGGCTCCTGCCTTGAGTTCCTGCCTTGGCTTCCCTTGATAGTGGACCATGCCTTGTAAGCTGAAATAAGCTCTTTTCTCACCAAATGGTTTTTGGTCATTGTGTTATCACAAGAGAAAACAAACTAGGACAGTGTGTGCTGGTGTGTGTGTGTGTGTGTGTGTGTGTGTGTGTGTGAATTAGGGCAAGTTGCTGTGTCTTCAGGAGGGGGCAGTGCCTGGATAGGCACAAGGCCTCAGCAGAGCTCCCGTTCCTATTCTCTGCAGACCTGCATTTTAAGGGAGAACGTCTGATTCATGGGTTTAGGTGCCACTTTGAGTGATGACTCCAGAACTTTTTCTTCTTCAGCTGCTTTGAATCCAGACTCTTGTTGGCAGCCTACCACACAATGTGTGCTGTACCACGCCCTAAGGTGGCGCTGACTTCCTGAGTTGCTAGAACAACTACAAGCCGTTTCCCGCCGTTGCCTTTGCATTGGGCTCTCTGGGCCCGCGCCTTGGGCATGCTAATGAGGCATCGGACGGTGCACCAATCCAGAGCATACCCGAACCCTCTGGACTACTATATAAACGGTGCTTCTGCCCCATTTCGGGGTCCTTCTCACAAAAGAGCTGTGCACAATAAATATTACCACAGAAGAATCCTGTTGTCCGCGTGAAGTTCTTGCCNAGTGCTAGGATTAAAGGAGGCACCGCCACACCCGGCTCCCCTGATCTTTTACACACACAACACACAACAAACACACACACACATAATATTTTTTTTACCCCCCTGATCCTTTTTTTCTCTAATGTTTTCCCTGGCTCTAGGGTAGAATGTGCTATTGTGGTGTGTGTTTGTATATGTGTACATATATATGTATAATGGGCTTGTTTTTGAGAGATGCCTCAGCGGTTCGTTGAGCGCACAGACTGCTTCTTTTGCTAAGGACCCATGTTGATTCCAGTAACCCACATGGGGGGCTGGCTAAGAACTGTCTTCAAAAGCCCGGGCGTGTTGTGTATTGCCTTTATCCTAGCACTTGGGAGGCAGAGGCAGAAAGAATCTCTGCAGTTCAGGCCAGCCTGGTCTACCAGAGTGAATTCCAGCCCAGCTGAGGCTCTGGGGAGACCTGGAAAGAGAGAGAGAGAGAGAGAGCAGAGAGAGAGAGACGTAGAGAGAGATGCGAGGAGGACGCGAGAGAGAGGTGAGAGAGGAGAGAGAGAAGAGGGGGAACAGAGAGAGATTATAAGTAGAAAACCTGTAAAAATTATTACGTTTTCAGCTGCACGAAAACAGATCTGATTAATAAGGGTTTATTTCTCATGTAAAAAGAAGCAGGCAGGTAAATTATTCTAACATTAGTTATATGTTCAAAGTTGTCAAACACTGGGTTGGATCTTACAGTCCTTTTGTCTTTTTCTGTCAGCATTGCAGTAGATTTAAGGAACTCTCCCACAGAAAAACTCTTTAGGCAGGGCTAAAGAGATGGCTCAGCAGTTGAGAGCAGTGCTGCTTTTGCAGACACCAAGTTTGATTCCCCCCCGCACCCCACAGGGCAGCTAACAACCTTCGCTAACTCTACTTCCAGAGGAACCCGATGCCTTCTTCTAAACCTCCATGAGCATTGCATTGACACGTGCCTGCACTTACATGCAGGCAGAACAATTCATATACATAAAATTAAAAAATCATAACGTATTGTTTAAATTCTTCACAGCAGAAAGCAAGGAGGTTCTTTTGCTTACAGAGCAAAACAGAAAAACTATTTCTTACTGAAACGTTTCCCACAAAGTCCCCCTCTAAGTCTTTGTCTCATCTCAAAATAAGGGCTACCATTAACACTAGACCTGTGGACTGTACGCTTACTTTTCCTTGACGAACTAAAGAAAAGATTTTTCCAGTGTTTGCCATTTCTTTCCCCAGATTATTTCACACTGGTAAGAAATTGTGCTTTAGTACTTAATTCTACACTGTTTCTACAGAAACCCTTTGGATGTTTCTATAGAAAGAAATCTTTATCTACTCTGTCTTTTCCTTACAGTTACAGATTAGTTTTATCACCACCAGAGATCCTCTTGATTGCCTTTTTACCATTCACTAATTTTTTTGAATGATAACCTTTAGTTTTTGGATTTTGTTCTTCTGCCAGATACTAGTCCATATTTTTATTTCCTTTATGAATACAAATTATATAGAACTCTAAATATTTTCTGGAATTTTCTTGTCTATTACTCTTTGGTTCATCCATCAATCCTCATCATTCTTTTTCATTTTCTTTCTTTTCTTTTTTTTTTTTTTTGTTTTTTGAGTAGTTTTTTTTTTTTTTTTTCTTCTTTTAAAATTTTTTTGTGATGTAGTTTAGGCTGGTCTTGAACTCAGGAGATCTGTCTGCCCTTTGTTTTCCTCCAGAGTTCTGGGATCAAAGGCATGTGCCACCATGACTGGCCATTATTCTAAAGCATCATTATTCTAAAGGAAGAAAACAATTGTTTTCCCCTAAAAAGTTCTTCCTAGAGTTACTTCACATTTAGCACATGCCTTTAATCCCAGAATTTGGGAGGCAGAGGCAGGTGGATCTCTGAGATTGGGGCCAACCAGTCTACATAGCGAGTTCTAGGCTTCCTAGGACTAGGGAGACCCTGTCAAAACAATAAACTAAACAAAAAGTTTTTCACAGTATCAGAGGTCCATTATTAGCTGGCTCCATTGCTTTGAGGTGTCTAGTGAGTCAGAAAATCACAGTAGAGAGGAGAGACTTACAGTGAAGCAAAGCTACTTGATTTCAAGGGGACAGTCAAGAAAGAAGAAAAGCAAGAAGGGGCCAGAATTCCAGAATTCTCTAAAGATCTTCCCCTGCCAGTATGATTGGCCTTTTCCTTTAATCCCAGCACCCAAGATGTAGAGGAAGGCTGAGTACAGGGCCAGTATTGCTTTTTTTTTTTTTTTTTTTATTTTTAGTATTTTTTTTTTTTTAATTTATGTGTATGAGTTTACTGTCTGAATTGTAGGCTGGTGCAACTGTGTGTGCAATCAAGGAGGTCAGAAGAGGTGTGGGACCCCTTGGAGCTGGAATTAAAAGGATGGTTCTTCGCCGCCCTGTGGGTGCTGGGACTTGAACCCCCAGTCCCCGAGTCCTCTGCAAGAACAATCGATGCTCTTACCCCCCTGGCCATCTCTCCAGCCCCCTTTTTTTTTTTGGTCTTTTTTATTTGAGAAAGGGCTGTTAGTCCCAGCTCGCCTGGACTCACTATATCCCCTGCCCCCTGCTGTGTACCTCCCAGGTGCTGGGATTAAACGCATGCACCGCCACACCGGATTTACAATCTTACTTCTTTATACTAGGCCTTATCTCTTACAGATTTTATCACCTCCTAATGAGGAAGACTATGCCTGTACCATGTGAGCTTTGGGTGCCATTTTAAATCCTAAAGCTATCAGCATAGCATTCTTAAAATTCAGGCCAGTCTTCTTGATCTCTAGATTTGTAGAACCTGGAACAGTGCAGGCACATTTATTAATCTCTGCAGTGAAATAACCCAACTGTTAGACCCAGTCCATTCAATATGCACTGGATAGTTTGTTACGATTTCATTAGATATTATGATAATGAATTCAATAAGAAATAGTTTAATGCTGGTGCATGGAGACACCACCCCCCCCCCCCCCCCCCCCCTGCACTCCTGTAATCCATAGGCTAAGGGCTGAATAAAGGCCAGCTGGGACTAAATTTAGATCCTGTCTCAAAATAAGAAAACAAAAAAGGTTGATATGTAGATCAGTGGTAGAATGCTTGTAGTGTCCCCATAACACATCGGGATTGGTCCTCAGTATGAAAAAAGGTGATTTAATGAACTAGATGCAGTAAATAAGTGTTGCAGCCTTACCAGTAATTTTTTTCCCAAGGGAAACGTGTAACTTGTATTTAAACCATTAATTTTATTTAATTTTTTTAATTTTATTTTTATTTCATTTCTATATGTGCTAGAATGTATTGTCGGCATGCATGTCTGTGCACCCGTGTCGTGCAATGAGCGGAGTCAGAAGAGGGTCTCGGATTCCCCTGAAACTGGAGTTCTCCTGGAATGGAGTTTTCAGACGGTTCTGCCGCCATGTGGTGGCTGGGGACGAACCCGGGTCTCTGTAAGAGCGGTCGGCGCTCCCAACCTGCTAAGCCATCTCTCCAGCCCCTTCCTTACCATACTTTTTTAAAAACATTTCCCCCTGCCCAAAAAGAAACTACTTATCCATTATCATTTGTTCCCTCCAGCCCTTGGAAATCACTGATTTTTGCCTGTGTTGTAGATATTTGATATGTGGGCTTTTATAATTGGATACTTTTGTTTAGCATAATGTTTTCAGAGTTTATCTGTGTTGTCGGCTAGCCAGTTTCAGCACTTTATTCTTCTTTACTGCACCAAGCAAAATTACCATATGGAGAAAGTACTTTATGTATCCACTTGGGCTGTTTAATTTACTGGTATTATTAGTAGTGGCCATTCACTTGAAGGTTTTGTGTACATTTTTTTAGTTCTCTTGGTTGTATTCATAAGAATAGAATTGCTGTGTTCTGTGATAATTCTTACAAGCCTTAGAACTATTTTACCTTCCATCAGTGATTGCAAGTTTGTTTCTCCACATCCTTATCGACCTTGATATTGTCCCATTTTATTTTCATTGCCACCCATTTATAGAATAGGTTATATATTTGATAAACTCCTTTTTTTTTTGAATAGATGTTTTTTTTTAATAGATGTTTTATATTTAGTAAAAAGAGCTATTGATAAATATAGTGAAATGATTGTAATCCATAATGGAAAAATCAGTGCATTTTCCACCATCAGTTGCTATATTTTTGATAAAAAGGAAACAACCATTTGGAAAATTCTTAGTTCCATTCATTTATTTCATAAGGCCAACCTTATATAATGAAGTGTACTTGCCTAGATTTTAGTAACTAAGAATGTATGATCTATGCAAGGAGGGACTTGTCTCCCAGACAGAATGTATATAACCTTTATAGGGTAAGAATTGTGTCAGTCTTATCTGGTTTTATAGTCTGAGCTAGTGCCAGTACACATGTGGACAAAATATATTTATCAAATGGCTAAAGACTCAATGAGTCGGGGTGGAGAGGATGGCTCACGTGTACTAGCACTGACTGCTATTCTAGAGGACCTGGGTGCGATTCCCAGCATCCACATGTCGGCTAAGAACCATTCTTTAAGGCCAGGCGTTGGTGGTGCATGCCTTTAAAATCCTAGGCATCGGGCAGGCAGAGGCAGGTGGATCTCTGTGCGTTCAACGCCAGCCTGGTTTACAAAGCAAACTCCAGGACAGCTGAGACTAAAAAAAAAAAAAAACAAACAAAAAAATTTTTTTTTTTTTCTTAAGCGAAAAAAAAAGACTCAATGAGTCATGTTGGCAAAGGTACCCTAATTAGCCATTGTAGCCATTGGATATGCACACTAAACAAAATTATAGGTCAAACAGATTTGAACTGATTTGTTTTTAATGGCCTGACACAATTCAGGACCAGAGTTAGACAGTTAACAAACTGCACAAAAGGGAATTTTCAGAGTTCAGGCTGCTTACTTCAGCAGTTCTACCACCCCTCCTTCAAAGTTTTGTGGTAAGATACAGTGTATTAGGCCGCTATAGCCTTTATTGAAATGAAATTGTTCTTTCATTGTCCTCTACCTTTGATTATTCCTGTTTGCTTATAAAGGTCAGATTTCATAGCATGCCCAATACACACTATAATCTGGTCCTTTGCCCATCTCTCTGTTCTTATTTCCTTGTGTACCTGTTCTTAATTTAAATTCTACAACTGTATATTGTCCCTTGCAATGTTCTGTGCATTACATGATATTCAGCTTTACTAATTTATAGGTTTTTTTCCTCTGTCTTAGAACTTGCCTTCCTCCTTACTTTGTTAGTAGAATTCTTCTGTTACACAGGACCCTATTCTTTTCTTCCATCCATGTCTTCTGTTTCATAAAGCAGGCCTTATTCCTAATTCTCTCCATCGATATCAGAAATTTTATTTATTAAGTATAACAATATAAGTAAACAAATATCCACCTGCTTCTTCATACCCCAATAATAAACTCCTTTAAAAATTTTCACTTTAACTTTTATTATTGTATTGTGTGTATATATATGATAGTGGGGGGAGGAAACTTTGCAAAGAATTGGTTCTCGCTCCCTTCTATTCTACCATGTGTTCTAGAGATCAAATATCAGGTGATCAGACTTGCCAGCCAGTACATATTTTACCTACTGAGTCACCTCACCAGCCCAGTAAACTCCTTGAGAAATGCCATATTAAAAGCTGATTCCCCTTTGTTAGGCCATACATCATAATATTTTTTAAATATCTTTTTTTACGTGCTAGAAAGTACTGTCTGCATGTAGGTTTGTGCACCCATGTCCATGTAAATGCCACAGGTCAAAAGAAGGTGGTCGATTCCCTGCGAATCTGGAGTTAAAGAGGCATTCCATAATTATTGGTGGTTCTACGTCCACCTATTGGGAGCAATGGTGGACTATGGGCTAAAGGGATTTCTGCTGTTTTGAAGAACATACTTCACTTCCTCTTTACTTTCATTCTGTTCCTTTAGAATTTGATATCATACATGGTCATTTGATCTTATAGCTTTAGTCAAGAGGAATGTCTCTGAGGATATGCTGATAGTGGCCCAGAATTTACTGTGACTGCAGGGTATAAAACACATTTTCAAATTGAATTCTTATTTCCTAACCAGTATTTGATAGGGAAGGAGGTAACTGGAAATCTATAGTAAGTAGATAAAGTTTTTGGGTTTTTTTTAACAATCAACATGTTGTGAGGGCTGCAAGGTTGGCTTCGCATTATAGAGCACAGAGGTGCTCTTGCAAGGACCGGGTTTGATTCCTAGTACCCACATGGCAGCTAAAAAAAATGATAACTCCGTTTTCCAGGGGGATGCTGACTACGCTTCTTTCTGACCCTCACCCAGGCATTCATTGCACGACACAGTGTGCACTTACATTAGAGCAGTTACATCATTACACATAAAAATGAAATAAAAATATTTTTTAAAAATAAATAAATGTGGGGCTGGAGAAGATTGGCTAGCAGTGTTAAAGCGCGCACCGCTCTTACAAGAGGACCCGGGTTCGATCCCCAGACCCACATGGCGGCCGAAGAACGTCGTCTGAAACTCAGATTCCCGGAAGAGAACTCCAGTTCCAGGGGAATCCGAGACCTTTGTTGACCTCCGCGGCACTGCACGACACGGGTGCACAAACTTGCATCAGACGTACATTCATACACGTACAGAAATAATCATAAAAAAAAATTAAAAAAAAATACTAGAATGGTTGGTTTTTTGTTGTTTTGTTTTTTTTTTTGTTTCTCACGCCAACCAGATTTCAAAAAAAAAAATAATAATAAATGGTTGTAACTAATAACTATAGCTGTTTCAGAAAGAAGGTAGCAGTTATGAGTCTTCTAGGTCCCACTGAAGAGACCTGGCACTGCGTGCTCAGTCTTGAATTTTAACATGTCTCTCTTAATGCTTAATCCTCTCTCTCCGATCTGCTTTCTCTCTCAGATACTAAAAATTTTATATGCTTATAATCTGATGCGGAAAATACACATCATACAGACACCAATCTTTATTCAATATAAATTTTTTATTTTATTATTTTTGGTCTTTTTGATACAGAGGTCTCCCCTTTAGTCCCAGGCTGGCCTGGAGCTCCACTGTGTATAAGACCAGCTGGCCTCTGGAAACTCACAGAGATCTGCCTGCCCTCCTCCTCCTAGTGCTGTGATTAATTAAGGCATGCAACCACACACCCAGCTCAACTATAATATTTATTTATATATATATATATATTTTTTTGATTTTATTTTTTTTTTTGTATTGATGAATGAAATGTTACTATCTGCTACAGGTCTGGTGCACCCGTGTCTGCTAAAATACTTTAATAATTTTACTTATAAATTTATTAAACTTGTGGGTTTCCTTAGTAATGTACGATCTTGACAAGAAAATTGGAAATACTTTGGCTTTGTTCTTTTGTTAATTTTATAAATATTTTTTTTGAATGTAGAGACTGTTGAGAGAGGTTTTTTTTTGCCGTAGTGTGCGGGGTAGAAGAGCATCTCGGACTGTCCCTGAGAACTGGAGTCTCCGGTTCGGAGTCGCGCTCAGGCCCACATGTGGGTGGACGCTGTGAACTCCATCCAGAGAATCCATCGCAGGGGGAACCGTGCTCACCCTAGGCTATCTGTCACTCTCCGTCGGACAGCCGCTGTGCTAAATAACCAATGCATGACGACATCGATACGGACATAACAAGATTCAAATAAATTTTAAACCAAAAATTTTATATATATTTTTTATTTGCTTCTTAATTTTATATTTTGAGTATAATGTCTCTTGCAATGTGCCGTTGTTAATGCGTGCAGGGCTGATTCCCGAACTGAGTCTGAATTGATTTAACGCTCGCCTTGTCTGGGATACGGCCTTCAGAGGTCGGTCTAACCGCGGCTATCTCCACCGCTTTAATTTAATATTATCCTCCAGATAGACATCTGTATCAAGTTAGTCCTATAATTTCTAATTTTTATTCTTTTTTTTTTTTTTTTATTTAATTGGGCTAACCTTAATTAAGGTTGTACAATTCATTCATTCATATTTTGTTAATGTCAGGATAAAGTCCAGATCCAATGTGAGTCTACTTTATTTTATAGGCCTATGAAGAATACACCAGCAAGCTAGATGCCCTCCAACAAAGAGAACAACAGTTATTGGAATCCCTGGGGAATGGAACTGATTTTTCTGTTTCTAGCTCTGCATCAATGGACACCGTTACATCCTCTTCTTCTTCTAGCCTTTCAGTGCTACCTTCATCTCTTTCAGTTTTTCAAAATCCCACAGATGTATCACGGAGCAACCCTAAGTCACCACAAAAACCTATCGTTAGAGTCTTCCTGCCCAACAAACAGAGGACAGTGGTAAGTCAATTTTTATCATCTTCGTTTTGCTATTTCTTTGGAGCTTTTTCTGAAAATCTAGTTGTAACATCAATATGTTATCACTGTATATAAAGCCCCATTCAAATGGAACCGCATTTACCATTTCAAAAGATAAAGACGTAGTTAATATATTCGTATAGATATATATATATATATATATATATATATATGGACACATTTATTTGGTACCAATGTCTATATTCCTTAAGTGGTAAGTGGAACAAATTATATTTTCAGATTTAGCCTTTATTAATAGACTTCAGTGACATGTAAATAGTTAGGAGTCAATCAGGTGGCTGGAGAAATGGTTCATTGGTTAAGACTTGTGGCTTTTTGAGACAGTCTCTCCCTTTAGTTCCAGCTGGCCTGGAGCTCACTCTGTAGACCAGGCCAGCCTTGAACTCAGAGATCCACCTGCCTCTGCCTCCTGAGTGCTGGGACTAAAGGCGTGCACCACCATGTCCAGCATAAGACAGTTCTTAGCTGCCATATGGTTGCTGGGATTCGAACCCGGGTCTTGTCCTCTGCAAGAGTAGTCAGTGCTCTTTTTTTTTTTCATGGAAATGATTTTTTTTTTAATTTACTGTTTTATATATGTATATATTTTTGTACAAGATTATGCTACAAATTGAATATAGACCCATGTCCTGTTCCCCCCCTCCCCCAACCACCAGATTCACCGTTTCAGTCAGTTCTTTGATGCAGTCTTTTCTGGTGATGGTGGTGGTGGTGGTGTTCTTTCCAATATGCATCACTCCCAACAAGAAATATTTACAACTGGGTTATTGGCACTAGCATCCACAGATGAGGGATACTATTCATCGTTTGTTTTTTTGGGACTGTGTTACTTCACTTAACATAATATCTTCTAGTTCTATCCATTTACCTGCAAAGTTCATGATGTTGTCTTTTTTTTTACTGCTGCATAGAACTCTATTTTGTAGATGTACCACATTTTCTATATCCACTCGTCAGTTGAGGGGCATTTGGGTTGTTTCCAGCTTTTTGCTCTTGTGAACAGAGCTGCAGTAAACATAGCTGTGCATGTATCTCTGCAGTAAGATGAGTCTTGTGGGTATATACCCAAGAGTGGTATGACTGGGCCAGGTGGTAAGCTCATTTTGAGTCTTCCAAGGGTTCTCCACTATGCTTTCCATAGTGGCTGTACAAGTTTACATTCCCACCAGCAATGGATGAGTGTTCCCCTTTCCCTACAACCTCTCTAGCACTTGGTATCATTTGTTTTCTTGATCCTAGCCAGTCTTATCAGAGTGAGATGATATCTTAAAGTAGTTTTAATTAATTATTAGTGATGTTGAACACTTTTTTTTTTTTTTTTTTGGCTTCTCTGTAGCCCCAGCTGTCCTTGGAACTCGCTCTGTATTACCAGGCTGGCTTGAACTCACAAAGATCATGCCTGCCTCTGCCTCGGCGTAGTGTCATAGATCTAAAGGCGTGGCGCGCCACGGTGCCTGGCTGATGTGAACTTGCTTTTTTTTTTTTTTTTGGTCTTTTTGAGACAGGGTCTCCCTGTAGCCACAGCTTGTCCTGGAACTCACACTGTAGACCAGCTTGGATGCTTGAACTTCACAAAGATACGGCCTGCTCTGACTCCAAGTTGCTAGGGCATTAAAGGCGTGCGGCCACCACTCCTAGCTTGAACACTTTGTAAGATGTTCTCAGCCATCTCTATTCCTCACTTGTGAAGTCTCTGTTCGCTCTTTGCCTCCATCTTTTGAGTGATTTTGGCTTGTTATTCTTTTTTTTTTTAAGTATATACATTTATTTTATTTATTTTTAAAATTTCTCTCTTGTGTTATTAATGATAAGTACTCTGTTCTGTCATTAGGTCTCGTGCACCTCACTGAGTGTCTGCAATGCCGAGGGAGGTCGACGATTGGGAGGTCAGATTCCCTCCCGGACCTCGGAGTTAAAAGAATTGGAGTCTCAGTCACGCCATGTGGGTTTAGAGATCGAAAACGCGGGTCCTCTGCAGAGTCAGTTGCGCTCTTAACCACTAGTGCATTCTCTCCAGCCCAAGGCTTGTTATATTCTTGCAAGTGGACCTCGAGGCCCATTTTCGAGCATACCCTCATTGGTGACTGTCTGTAACTCGGTTCCCAGATTGTATCAGATGCCCCTTCTGTCCTCCATAGCGCATTGCACACCACCCAGTTGCACTTACATCACTTGGAATAACGTAACCCTATTCATATACATAAAAAATAAAATTTAAGATTCAGCCGGTGTGTTGACGCACGCCTTTAATCCTTGCACTCGGGAGGCAGAGCAGGTGGGAATCTTTTTGTGAGTTCAAGGCCAGCCTGGTCTACAGAGTGCGTGTTCCAGTAGGACAGGCTGGGCTCACAAGGGCGACCCTGTCTCAAAAAACCAAATAAAAACAAAAACAAACAAACACAGCAAAAAAAGCAGAGCTGGAGATGAATGTGGACCGGGGTCTGTATGCGAATCGGCAGTATCCTGTACTCGAGCGGTTTAGGTAGCACTTGAATGACATACTTTGCAGAAAACGCTGGGTTTCAAAATTATTGCTCCTCAGCACCCACATGGTGCGATCATCGGCTTAGTGGTGGGGAACTGTCTTTAACTCCAATTTTCCAGGCGAGGAATCGTAATGCGCCCAACTTTCTTCTGACTCCATAGGCATTACACAACAACATGCATCAAGAGCGCTACATGCAAACAGTTACAGCTCATTACACATACCANGTCTTTTCGACACAGGGTCTCCCCTGTATGCACAAGCTGTCCTTGGAAACTCGCTCTGTATTACCAGGCTGGCCTTGAACTCACAAAGGATCTGCCTGCCTCTGCCTCCGTAGTCGCGTTGCATATGATTAAAGGCGTGGCAGCCGCACGTGCCTGCGTGATGTGAAGTCTTTTTTTTTTTTTTTTGGTCCTTTTTGAGACAGGGTCTCCCTGTAGCCACAGCTGTTCCTGGAACTCACACTGTAGACCAGCTTGGATGCTGAACTTCCAAAGATCCGGCCTGCCTCTGACCTCCAAGTTGCTGAGGGCATTAAAGGCTGCGGCCACACTCCTAGCTTGACACACTTTGTAAGATGTTCTCACCATCTCTATTCTCACTTGTGAAGTCTCTGTTCAGCTCTTTGCTCGTCTTTTAGTGATTTTGGCTTGTATTCTTTTTTTTTTTAAGTATATACATTGATTTATTTATTTTTAAAATTTCTCTTTGTATTTACGTGTATGAATACGTCTGTCTAGCATGTAGGTCTGTGCACCTCACAGTATCCTGCAATGCCGGGGAGGTCCGAGATTGGTGTAGCGTCAGATTCCACCCGGAACTGGGACGTTAATAACATGATTGTCTCACTCCGCCATGTGGGTATAGAGATCGAACCCGGGGTCCTCTGCAAGAGTCAGTTGGCGCTTCTTAACCACCTAGGCATTCTCTCCAGCCCAAGGCTTGTTATTTTGCAGTGGACCTCGGGATCCAGTTTTCGCACCTCATTGGTGACTGTCTGTAACTCGCGTTCCCATGTATCAGATTGCCCCTTCTTCCTCCATAGGCATTGCACACCCCCAGTTGCATTCTTACATCATCTGGAATACTACGCCCTTCATATACATAAAAAATAAAACTTTGATTTTCGCCGGGGTGTGGTGCGAGCACGCCTTTATCCATGCGCACTCGGGAGGCAGAGGCAGGTGGAATCTTTTGTTGAGTTCAAGGCCAGCCTGTGTCTACAGATGGGTTTGGACGCTCACGAGAGGACAAGCGCTGTTGCTCAAAATGCACCGTCTCAAAATAGCAAAATAAACAAAAACAAACAAACATGCACAAAAAAAGCAGAGCTGGAGAGATGACGGTCGATGCGAGGCGTGTATAGGTAGGTAGCACTTGAATGCTCTTGCAGAAAACGCTGGGTTCAAATTATGTCCCAGCACCCACCATGTGCGATTCGGCTCTATGTGGGGACAACTGTTTTGAACGCCATTTCCAGGCGAGGAATTCGAACGCCCAATCTTCTGAACCCTCCATAGAAGCATTTGAAAAACAACATGCATCAGGACCGCTACATGCAAGACAGTTACAGACTCTACACATACAAAAAACTATCCAAAAAAAAAAAACAAAAAAAAACAAAAAATACCTTTGTCTTTTACCTTTTTTAATCCTAGCACTTGGAGCCAGAGGCAGGTCGTTATGCTTATGTTGAGTTCAAGGCATCTGTCCTACAGCCGGTGGTTCCAGGACAGCTGGGGTTTACAGGTGGAGACCCCTGTCCCGAAAGGCAGACCAACAAAATCAAAGAACTTTTACAAACTTAAGTCACTTGGTTTTCTGGTTATTTTTTTTTAAGGTTTTTTTTTTTTAAATTATGTTTACATGTATGCATATCGTGAAAACATGGGTTTGCCTGCAGAGGCTATGAGGTGTACTTGGGGCCTCCAGAATGGATTACAGGTCAGTAGTGAGCCATTTTACATAACAGTTGCTTTACATTCTCTTTTTTTTATGTGATCGCATGAGCCATCAATCGTCGCGGTCCTCCTTTAGAAGAGCAACCAGTCGCTTCTTAACCACTGGCCATATCTCCAGCCCATGTGATTTGCTTTCTATATGTTGAAGAAACATCTAGTTTTTAAATATAAATATGGTGGGGCACGCCCTTAATCTAGCACTCGGAGACGCAGAGGCAGGTTGGATATCTGTGAGTCATTTCAAGGCCGTTGGTCTACAGAGGTGAGCTCAGGTATTCCAGGCCACTGGGGATTTACATGAAAGACCCGTCTCAAAAAATTACTGATGACTAAGATAAATAAATAAAACTAAAGTGAATTGATTTGATACTGGAGGGAGAGCAAAATATAAACAAGGGAAAACAAGACGATTGACCTAGATATCATTAATAAATCAAAGATTCTTCAGAGAGATAATATTAGATTATTACAGCCATTTCTTTCTGTTACTGCAAAGTTGTTTTAAACAACTGCTCCTGTATTAGGAGGGATGAGAAATTAGATTACTGGTTTCTATATTACAGTAATTGATAGCCAGAAAGCAATGAAAGCGATAGTCATGTCGAGGGATCAGATGAAAGTCGATGCCAAGCTACCATTCAAGAGTTGAAGGGCAAAAGAAAAGACATTTTTGATACATAGCGTACTCAAAATTTGTGGTGGAGAGATGCCACAATTTGTGGTGGTCCTAAGTGAACCCCTCCTATTTTCGGTTTGCATGTTGAAAACCAGGAGTGAGCTATGAACTACTTCTAGAATCTATTGTTTTCTCTACTGGTTGTCGCTATAGATTTTCCTCCCCCCACAAAGGACTTTTCTTTCCCTTTATCAGAACATCACAATAGGAGATTAAATGGGGCGTGGGGGTGCCACACATACACCCTCGGCTCAATTTTTGCTTTTCTCTTTTTTTTTTTGTCTTTTCAGAGGTCATGTCCCCTGTATCTCATGGCTGTCTGGAACTCATCTGTCAGACCAGGCTCGCCTTGAACTCACAGAAATCCGCCTGGCCTCATGCTCTCCATGCTAGGATGGAAAGGCATGCGCCACCACACCCTACGGCGTATAGAACCATCTTAAATACTTCAGTTCCATTGATTGCCCTCTCTTCTACCTCCGAGGCCATTTGGCACGACATAGTGCACAAGAGGCCTATACTCTGCAGACAGATACGACATCATCCACATACAAAAAACTAAATAAAGAAAAACAAAGGAAAGCCAGGCATGGATGATGCAGCATTTAATCCCAGCACTGGGAGGCAAGGAGTAGCAGACAGTCTACAATGACGTTCCTAAGCCCAGTGGGGCTACAGGGCGGACTCTGCCTCAAAAAACAAAAAATAAATAGAAATAAATATTACATAAATATAAATATGAAAATAAATAAAAAAAAAAAAAATAAGTAAATTAAAACAAAACGCAATGATACTAATAGACAAACTAATATGTGTTGATAGAATCTAAAGACCTACATAACACAAATTCAAGAACTTCAGAAATTGTTCTTAAAACACTAGCCCAGGTGCGGGCGGATGGCTCCGCAGCGCGTTTGGACAAGCCTTACTGCTCTTGATAAAGGCTCAGGCTTCAATCCCTAGCACCTCTTTACATGTGGCCAAGAACTGTCTTTGTTTTTTTTTTTTTTTTTTTTTTTTTTTTTAAAAACCACCTTTTACAAACCGGATCGTTGGCTGTCCAACATCACAAAACAAAACCAAAACAAAAACTAAGTAAGGTTTTCTGCAGGAAAAAAAATTTCATATTTATTTGTTTGTTGTTTAATTTGAGACTAGGTCCCCTATTTCGCCGCCAGCTGCCTGCGATGACTCATCTCTGACACCAGATGCTTGCTTCTAGCCTGATTCAGAGATCACCTGCTCTGCCTGCCAGAGTGCTATGGTATTTAAAGGCATGCGCCACCACACCTGGCTTAAAGATGGTTCTCAGCTGCTGAGGTGCTTGGCAATCAAACCACGTCTGGCCTCTGCTGGTCAAGAGCACGTCAGCCCTCTTAATCACTGAAATTCTCTCTCCAGCCCCATAAACTTTAAGTACGTTCTATATTGGTTCCCCTTGATAGATCACGTATCAGAGTAAGTAAATTTTCAAAACGTTTTGTGTCACATTAGACATAAAAAGGAACCACATAGTCTTCAGCTACATAGGAATAACACTAAGTTTCCCAAGCTAAAAGTACAATCCTTCTCAACAGTTTGGAAAATAGGCAAACAACATATAGAAAAATAGAATGCTATTAAAAATTAAATCCAAAATGTATAGTAATTGCACATAATCATTGCTTAGACTTAATCAGTTATGATATAAATGCAAATCATATCGCTGTGTAGCTGTTTTTTTACTGACGGGGATGTGAAGAAAAACTGATTATACTATGGGTGGGAACATTAGGGATTAGAGTTTATTGGCATTTGATAATGTCTATGAAAATTCACAAGTGCTATGTCTTCTAAGCCAGTGATTTCACTGTTCAGAATGCAGTCCATAAAAATAAAGTACCATCTGTATAGGAATACTTGTATCATTGTTCACAGTGACAAAAGAATCAGACTGAGAAAGAAAAGTAATTCCTGTTAGTGGGGAAGTGATTGCATACATTATATATCTACACTATGTAGTTACAATGCGCCTCTAGAAAGTGTTTAATACTTTAGAGTATTATTCTTAAATGACAGAAGCAAAAATAAGGATTAGCAAATAGGTCGAAGACATTCCCCTATTTATACCATATTCTTGATAGTCTATATTCCCAGAAATAAATCTCTCAATTATAAATACTGGAAAAAATACATTTACTTAAGTGTAATTTAGTTCACTACAAAATAAGAGAAACCCTATAGCAGGTAAAAACTAGGGACTGAAAAGCCAGAAAATTACACTAAAATTGAGATTTTATAAATTGTCAATGCCATAAAAGTATTGTATTTAAAATTAAAAAGTTTTTAGTTCGTACATATTGTCTTTGGCTTACATTCCATTTTGTATAATAGTAGTTCATTGTTGAATTTTAAGCACCTATACATCACTGTAAGGGTTGAGATCTGTTCACAAACATAGTAAATATTTAACAGTGAAAGTTCTGTCTCTTACAAGGAATTTAAAGATTAAACTTTCCTCTGGATGAAAAACCTGTGGACCTGTTGTTACCATAGTGTGGGGCTCAAATTTATACGACCTGAATTGTTTATGAACTTCAAGCAAAGAAATTAGTCTAACTACTGGCCCTGGGGTAGTAATAACACCAAGGCACTGAGCAGAAGCCCCCAAACACAAAGCACTTTCTCTGTGGCCTGTCTAGGCCTGAGATTCCACAGAAATTAAGCCTATGCAAATGAGACTTAGATGCCAAGCTAGAAAATCAAACAAATAACAGGGCTGCTAATCCAGGAGTACAAAGAGATTTTAAGAACAAGGGGTCTGGGAGAATATGTTTTTTGCAGTAAGAGTACTGGTTTAGCTCTGCAGATGACCTGGATTCAGTTTCCCACATCGTCACATATATTCAACTAACAGCTTCTTTAACTCTAGTTTCAGAGTGATTTACCATACCTTTTTCTGGCCCTGGACCATCGTGAGATTGTATGCGATTGGTGCTCACAAACATGCAGGCAACTAAACTCTACACCAAAGGAAAAAAATAATAAAATAAAAAATGCTTAAAAGAGTTAACTCGGAGGATTAGACTTCCTGAAAAGTACCTGGTCTAGACTGGGCTTGTGGTTGGGTGTATCCCTTCTATCTCTCAGCATTCAGGTAGGCAGAGGATCAGGGGATTTCATATTGATAGTAGTTTCAAGGCCAAGCCTGATGCTCTCCAAAGTGATTTCCAGGACAGCCTGGGTGTAAAGGGAGTGATCCTGTCTCTAAGGCCAAAGAAGAAAAATGAATTCAGTAGTTAACCGCATATCTAGTAAGTAGTTTTATATGTACTTGTACATTTCTTTAATAATTTTTAACTATTGTGATGGAACATCCCTATTGAAGCATTCTAATTTATAGAATGTCTAACGACTAATGTGTTCAGAATGTCTTTCTGAACCCTGAATTTTGTAAGAATTAAGAAGATAAGAAAAACTGTGTTAACTCACCAGGCCAGGTGTGCGTGTGGTCATGCCTGTAGTCCCAGCACTCAGGGAGGCAGAGTGCAAGGTTAGCGAATCTCTGTTTGTGAAGCTAGCTTTTTTCAATGTCGTTTGAGCTGGTGTACTAGCGTTCCAGGCCCCTGTTCTCAAAAATACAAAAAAAAAAAATTACTAGTTACCATCTGAGAGAAACAGAGCTAGGATAAACTTCAATGAAGATTGATAATCCTATAGGCCAAAGTCTTAAATTAATATTTTGATTAAATCCAGTGTTGAAGTCTTCGGTTATGTGCAAGTTCTTTACCTTAGAGCTAAACTACATATAAACCAGGTCTGGTGTTTTGATAGACCATACGTTAACTAGCATAAGAACTCTTGAAATGTAAGAACGATTTAACTATGATAACTGGCTATTCTCCTTAGGGATTTATTATAAATTTACAGTATTTATTTTGTTAAATTGTAGGATTATAATATAAGTAAAAGAATGTCGTTTCCGGGGGGCTGGATGAGAGCAGAGCCTAAGTGGTTTAAGAATCACTGACGCTCTTGCAGGAACTTTCGGGTTTTGATCTCCCACGCGCACTACAGTCATGGCTGGCCGTTAAGAACCTGTCTATGTAACTCATCCAACTCCAGGAGAACTCCAGTCTCACGGCGGAATTCACATACACCTCCTGTTCTCATGATCAGCTCCACGGCATTGCATGGACACAGTGTGCACAAGGGCCTGCCTGCAGACACGTTATCATTCATACACATGCAAAAAAAAAAGTGAATGTCTGGAGTGCCGGTTGCGTTCGGTGGTGCATGCCTTTAATCCTTAGCACTTGAGGGCAGAGGCAGTCAGATCTTTGTCGAGTTCAGCCAGCACTTGTCTATCAGAGTATGTGTTCCAGGAAGCGAGCTGGGGCAATACAGGGAGACCTGATACTCTAACGAAGACCAAAAGAATGAATGAATGATGACAATGGAAGAGTATATGATAAATGAAGAATAAATTTAAAAAATATAATGAAAGATTGGAATATACAATCCCATTGGTTTGAGTTCCAGGAAGTAATAGAACAGTAACAGAAAATTCAAAGATAATGAAGATTCAACTTTATGAACAAGTGATTTTTTTTTTTGTATTTGTTGAATGCGCTCTCTCTGCATGCAGGTTTGTGCACCCGTTGTCGTGCAATGCCGTGGAGTGGGGTCAGAAGAGGATCTCAATTCCCCTGGAACTGGAGTTCTCCTGGAATTGGAGTACAGACGGTTCTTAGCCGCCATGTCAGGTGCTGGGGATTGATCTTGTGGTCCTCTGCAAGAGCAGTTGGCGCTCTTAACCACAGGCTATCTCTCCGGCCCCGAACAATGTGATTTTAAAAATTTAGAAAACCACACACCACACACACACAACCACCCATCACACAAAATTAGAAAGAACTGCACACCCCTTGAGTTTGGAAAGGGTATATGAGTACGCGCAGGTCTCACTCTTGTAAAACCCTGTATGGCCAGGACTTGTCAGGGGCTAGAGGGAGGCCTAAGCACTTTAAGAGCTACTGGTGCTCTTGCCGAGACCAACTGGTTCAAATCCCAGTACCCACATTGAAGCTAACAACTGTCTCATATACTCCATGTTCCAGGGGATCTGATGTCCTCTTTAAACTTTCTGGGGGCATTATATGACACGAGTTCACTTATATACATGCAGGCAAAGACTCATACACATCAATTTAAAAAAAAAAAAATTTTTTAAAGGAGATTGTTCAAAGAACTAAACTAACCTAGCCAGGCATGATGGCGTATAGTACCTTTTAATCTCAGGCAGAGGCAGGTGGATTTCCGTGCGTCAAGGGGGGGTGGCAAACCCTGGTCTTACTTACCGATTCCGGCCAGCTAGGGCTACAGTGAGACCCCGTCTCAACAATAACAACAAAACAAAAAACAAAAAAAAAACAAAAAATGGGGAGGAGGAGAGATAAAGGGGGAGGAAGGAGAAGAAGAAAATACTCAAAAAATTCCAATAAACCTTACAGGGTATCATAGTTCACTTCAGCTGTCAACCTGACAAAACCTAGTTTCATCTGGGTGAAAAAAAGGGATACTCAGTGAATGTCCCAGATTAGCTGGCGGACTATACCATGTCTTGAGGCCAGTTTCTTACTGCTAAATGAATGCTGGGGAGCCCAGCCCCTGTGGCACACTACTATCCCCTTGGCAAGTATGCTGGGCTGTTTAAGAAAGGTAGTTGAGCAGCCAAGGAAAGGAGGCCTATAAGCAGCATTCTTCCATGGTTTTCTGTTCAAGCTTCTTCTTCCTTGAATCCCTGCCTTGGCTTCTCTAGATGGTTGGATTGACTGTAACCCTAATTCAAGTACAATCCTTTCTCCACAAGTTGGTTTTGGTGTTTTAGAGCAAACTAGGACATGGGAATGACATTTTTCTTATTTTCTACACTAGGGCCTAGAAATTGGACTTAAAACATTATGCAGACAACAGAAATAGATGTTTCTATGTGTTTGCGGCTTGTAAAAACAAGGGTTTCCCTCCCTCTCATCTCCCCTCCCCAATTCAAGGGTTTCCCTATCTGCCAAGGCTGGCCTCAGACTGGTGCTTGGACTACAGGCAAGCACCATCACATCTCACTGAGGTTCTTTATTACTATAAAGACACTGGCCCCTTGTCAGATACATGGATTCCCTTTTTATTACAATTCCTTTGATGCACTGAGGTTTTTGTTTTGTCTTTTTGAGATAAAAAAGTCTCCTGGTAGCTCCAGCTATCCTGGAAATTGCTGTGTAGACCAGCTGGGCCTTGAACCCACAGGATCCATCTGCCTCTGGTCCCTCCAGTGCTGTGATTAAAGGCGGGCACCCCCATGCCTGGCAAGGCACTGAGTTTTTTACTTTTCTTGACTGTGCTCTACAAATTCCCGCGCCATGATGCTTTTGTAAGTTTTCCTATCACCTTTTACAGTTTTCTAGTACTTATTGTGATCTTGTAATCCATTCTGAGGTAATTTTTTCTTTATTTAAATTGTTAAATTTTATTTATTTCTGTATGTGTATGAATGTACTGTCTGCACTGCTAGGTTTGTGCACCCGTGTCGTGCTAATTGCCACGGAGGTCAGAAGAGGGTCTCAGATTACCCTGGAACTGGAGTTTCTCTTGGACTTGGAGTTTCAGATTGTTCTCGGCCGCCATGTGGGTTGCTGGGATCGAACGCGGTCCTCTGCAAGAGCGGGTCGGCGCCTTAACCGCTTAGGCCATCTCTCTCCAGCCAAGGTAATTTTTATACATGGCTTAAGGCATCACTACATTATTCTGCATGTGGACATCAGTTTGCCGACATTATTTGATGAAGAGACTAGACTGTCTTGTAGTCTTGGCACTTTTGGCAAAGATCTCTTAGCGCATATTTGGGCTCTGTGTTTGCTATGTGTCGGGTCATCTTGTTTTAGTTGCTGCAAGCTTTGTAATAATTGTGAAGTTCAGAAAGTGAGAAGGCTTCCAACATTTTTTTTTCCAAGTTTTTGGCTATTTGGGTCCCCTGAAAACTACTCTTAAGTTTAAGAATAAATGTATGTATCCAGGAAAAAAAAAAAACGCTTATTGAGATGTAAAAGGGATACGCTAATAAAAACTGCCCAGCTGTTTTCCAACACATACACTGCCTGCAGCATTGTAGAGAGATTTTCCTTCCTCCATATCTCACAGAGCTGGCTATTAATGACCATGAAGCATGTTTCCAGTTGTTATTACCGTACACATTATCTGGGTGAGATAGCTATCCGATCCTTCGTCCATTTTTTTTTAACTTGGCTATTCTTTTTTTTATTCCCCCCCAAGCTCTATAAGTCTGCATGTGTTTGTAAGTGCATCCATTGTTGTGCTTCTGTTACCCATGGAGGGACCGAAGCAAGTGTCCGATCCTCTTGGAATTGGAGTTTTATGGATGGTTGTTAGCTGCAATGAGAATGCTGGGAATCAAACCCAAACCCAGGTCCTCTGTAAGAACAGCCAGCTAGTTAAACTGTGATCATTGAGACATCCCTCCAGCCCTAATAGTTTTAAGTTCAGTTTTGCTTTTAATTCCTTCTCTGTATTTGTTTACTCCATGACTATAGTACTTCCTAATAGCAGCATCTATTCTACCTGTTCTTGAACAAAAATGAGCTAGCCAGGCATGGTGGCGCACACGTAATTACCTCAGCACTTGAGAGGCAGAGACAGCAGATTCCTTTGTGATTTCAAGGCCAGCCTGATTCACAGAGTGAGTTCCAGACAGCTGGGGTACAGCGGGGAGACCTTGTCTCGAAGACCAAAAAAAAAAAAAACTTAAGTCTTCAGATTTACTACACCTTGAGATTTGTGAGCTACAAATGCCTATTACAAATACCTATTAGTTGGTATTGATCCTGATTGTATCTAAGATACATGAAAGACAAATGGTACATATAGGCCAAGATTGTTTTAAATCATGCCCTGGACTGGCTAAATGGTTCAGTGGGTAAAGATGCTTACTCCCAACCTGATATCTTGAGTTCAGTCCTTCCCACATGATGGAAGCAAAGAACTAGCTCACAAAAATTGTCCTCTGAACCCCACAGAGCATGTGTACCCCATGCCTGCATTACACATCAACAAGACAAGAAATAAACATAAATGAATAAATGGAATTTTAGAAAATAAAATCATGCCCCTGGTTGTACTTACTGTCACAATATTTGTGGAATGGAAAGAAGAAAGGTAAGGAAAGGTTTTAGTCTCTTGATTTCCATTTTGAGGGGAAAAAAAACCAATAGGTAGACACTTCTAACTTTCTCACCACTACAAATAAGTAGCTTTAATGAAGCAGGTTGACCATAAACGAATAATACCGAATATAGTAAATGCTATGGTCCCAGGAAATAATCCTCATATTTTTGGCCACAGCAAAATAGAAACCCAATATGTGCAAGTTATGAGAAATAGTTATTGCTATTTTTTAGGCAAAAGGATGATTTTTTGCATATGTGCTGTCACATTTGATCTTATAGCCAGTTTGTGTAAGACGAGTTTACTTTTTTTTTTTTTTTTTTTGTCTTTTCAAGACAGGGTCTTCCTTGTGCCCAGTGTCCTGGACCTCGCTCTAGCGGCCCAGGGGCCTTGAACTCCCAAAGATCACCTATCCCTGACTCCACGTCCTCGGACTCAAGGCGGTGCGCCCCTCCGCCCGGCACAAGTACTTTCTGGCGTCGTGTGACCCCCCGGAAGTCTGGGTCGTCAGAGTCTAAGCTTTCCACCAGTGAACGGGACTTCTCTCTGTTCCTAGATAAGTTGTTTGTCTCTTGGAGTATTGAGGTAATTGATTGATCTTGGTTTTTATTTTGATTTGATTGGAGCCACAGTTAAAGCATCACTTGTGTAAATCCTGATGGCGTTGTTTCTTTCCAAATTAAAGTCAACTTGCCTAGGATGTACATTTAATTCTAAAATTGCCTTTACTTTGTGGTGTTTTCTTGCATAGGAAGCCTCTTAATAAGACTATGTTGTACAAATACCATATCAAATTTTTCCTTGGAAGCAATGTGATTGGTATAACAGCTCAAAAAGGCGGCCGGGCGTTGTGGCGCAGCCTTTAATACAGTGGGCATTTGGGAGGAAGCAAGGCCAGGCGGATCTTTGTGCAGTTCAAGGCCAGCCTGGCTCTACAGAGTGATGGTTTCAGGGACAGGCTGGAGCTCCGGGAGAACCAACCCGGTCTCGAAGAGACAAAAAAAAAAAAAAAAAAATAAAAAACCAGGCTCAACATTAAGATCATCATAAAATCAGGAAGCAGCTATATGTTTAAAGTTGTTTTCAAAATCTACATATTGATTGGTATGTATATTCTATGCCAGTTTATTCAAGATCTGACTCTATGATGAAGTTTACTTATACTGTGAGTTTGCCTTTGTACCATGTCAGACATAGCACGCACTTGTAATCCCCGCACTTGGGAGGTGGAGGCAAGAGGATCAGAGTTCAGAGTAGTCCTTGGGTACGTAATGAATTTGAGGCCAAAGTTGAGGCTACATGCAGATCCCGGTCTCCAAACCATTTTTTTCTACTAGCTCAACTAATGAGGTATAGTCGATTTCTGAATGTCCATCTGTTTAAAAAAATTTTTTAAATAAGTTGGCATTATAGTTTGGGGGGTTTTTGCTTTTGTTTTTTGTCTTTTTTGAGAAAGGGTTTCTTTCTTTAGTCCCCAGCTGGCCTGGAGCTCGCTCTGTAGACATGCTGGCCTTAGAAACTCACAGAGATCCCTTGCCTCTGCTTTCCAAGTGCCATGGACATTAAGGGCATGTGCCACAGTTCATAGACTTTAAACATTCACAAAAGTAATGAATTCTCAGCTGAGCATGGATAGGTGGTGAACCCATTCTTTAATCCCAGCACCCGGAGTCCCAGCACATCTGTAGGCTCGTTAACATAGGCGGACCCTGTCTCAAAAAGACAAAAAAAAAAGAAAAAAAAAAAAAAAGTAACACTTCAGCATGGATCATGATCAAAGGTCATTTCTATTCTTTTTTTTGTTTTTTTTTTTTTTTGATGGACAAGGGTCTCTATGTAGCCCAGCTGTCTCTAGAACTCAATGCTGCGCCCAGGCTTGTAGCGTGGAACCTCACAACAGTACTTTCCTGCCTCTGTCTGCTCCCGAGTGCAGCGATTAAATGGTTGAAGACCTCCATGCCCGGTTCTATTCATTTTTTTAAACTTATACGTTAGGGGCTAAGAGATGGCTCCAGCGGTTACGGTGTGTTTGCTCTTGAAAGGACCCAGTTTTCCGTTTAAGCGCCATCTCCATGGGTCAAAATACCTGTACACTGTGTCTGGGGATAATCAGCCCCTTGACCTCATGGTACTGCATCATTTGTTCCAGATAAACGTCTAACCCATATTTTTAAAAAACTCCCTTTCCTTACCCCCTCCAACTAAATAATAAACCTTTCTTTAAAACACGGGGTGGCGCGCTTGCCTCCTAGCAGTCCGAGCGCCGACTGCTCTTTGAGAGGACCCGGGTCTATCCCCCGCCCCCACCTGGTGGCTGCGCCCCATCTATCACTCCACTTCCGCCCTCTTCCCGTTTCCAGGGGCCTCCCTCCTCTTTGCCCCTGCCGCCTGTCCCTTTTTTTTTTTTTTTTTCTTTTTGTGTTTTTTCTTTTTAACACTAAAAAAAAAAAAAAAAAAAAAAAAAAAAAAAAAACCTTTGCCCTTACTCACGCCTTTAATTCTAGCACTTGGGAGCCAGAGGCAGGCGTATCTTTGTGAGTTCAAGGCGAGCCTGGTCTACAGAGTGAGTTCCAGGACAGCTGGGGCTACAGGGAGACCCTGTCCCGAAAAGACCAAAAAAAAAAAGAATTTTACAACTTAAGGTCACTTGTTGTCTCGTATGCTTTTATTAAGGTTTTTTTTTTTTTAATTATGTATACATGTATGCACATGTGAACATGGGTGCCTGCAGAGGCTAGAGGTGGACTTGGGGCCTCCAGAATGGGATTACAGGTAGTAGTGAGCCATTTTACATAGACATTGCTTTACCATTCTCTTTTTTTATGGTGAGCCTGAGCCAAACTCGGGTCCTTTAGAAGAGCAACAAGTGCTCTTAACCACTGAGCCATATCTCCAGCCCCATGTGATTGCTTCTATATGTTGAAAAACATCTAGTTTTTAAAATAAATATGGTGGGGCACGCCTTTAATCCTAGCACTCGGAGGCAGAGGCAGGTGGATATCTGTGAGTTCAAGGCCAGCCTGGTCTACAGAGTGAGCTCCAGGCCAGCTGGGGATACAGAAAGACCCTGTCTCAAAAAATACCTAAATAAATAAATAAATAAAGGAATTGATTTTTGGAAGAGGAAAAATAAAAAGGAAAACAGAGATTGACTTAGATACATAATAAATAAAACTTCAGAGAGAAATATGATATTAAGCCTTTTTCTGAAAGTTTTTTAAACAACTGCCCTATAGGAGGATGAGAATTAGATTACTGGTTTCTAATTACAGAATTGATAGCCAGAAAGCAATGAAGCAGTCATCAGGGATCAGATGAAAGTCGATGCCAAGCTACCATTCAAGAGTTGAGGCAAAAGGAAGACATTTTGATACATAGCTACTCAAAATTTGTGGTGGAGAGATGCCACATTGTGGTGGTCCTAAGTGAAGACCCCTCGGTGGCAGTTGAAACCAGGAGTGAGTCTGAACTGTTCTGAGAACTTGTTTCTCCTGGTTTCTCTCAGAATTTTCCTCCCCCACAAAAGGACTTTCTTTCCCTTTATCCAGCATCACATAGGATTAAAGGCGAGCGCCACCACACCCGGCTCAATTTTTTTTTTTTTTTTTTTTTTTTTTTNTTTTTTTTTTAAAGAACCACCTGTCTTTAAACCGGACGTGGTGCCAACAAAACAAAACAAAACAAAACAAAAACTAAGAGTATATATTTAGCTCAGTAAAATTTCATATTTATTTGTTTGTTTGTTTATTTGAGACAGGGTCTCCCTATAGCCCCAGCTGTCCTGGAACTCATTCTATACACAGGCTAGCCTTGGATTCAGAGATCACCTGCCTCTGCCTCCAGAGTGCTAGGATTAAAGGCATGCGCCACCACACCTGGCTTAAAGATGGTTCTTAGCTGCCTTGAGGATGCTGGCAATCAAACCCTGGTCCTCTGCAAGAGCAGTCAGCCCTCTTAACCACTGAACTATCTCTCCAGCCCCAAAATTTAATACTTCTATATGGTTCCCCTGAGATCACTAACAGAGTAAGTAAATTTTCAAACTTTTGTGTCACATAACAAAAAGGAACTAGTCTTCAAGTACAAGGAATACATAATTCCCAAGCAAAAGACAACCTCAAAGGAAAATAGGCAAAAAAATATAAATAGATCATATAAAATTAAATCCAAATGTATAGTAATGCACATAATCATTGCTTAGAGCTAATCAGTTATGATATAAATGCAAATCATATCGCTGTGTAGCTGTTTTTTTACTGACGGGGATGTGAAGAAAAACTGATTATACTATGGGTGGGAACATTAGGGATTAGAGTTTATTGGCATTTGATAATGTCTATGAAAATTCACAAGTGCTATGTCTTCTAAGCCAGTGATTTCACTGTTCAGAATACAGTCCATAAAAATAAAGTACCATCTGTATAGGAATACTTGTATCATTGTTCACAGTGACAAAAGAATCAGACTGAGAAAGAAAAGTAATTCCTGTTAGTGGGGAAGTGATTGCATACATTATATATCTACACTATGTAGTACAATGCAGCCTCTAGAAAGTGCTTTAATTTACTTTAGAGATTATTCTTAAATGACAGAAGCAAAAATAAGGATTAGCAAATAGGTCGAAGACATTCCCCTATTTATACCATATTCTTGATAGTCTATATTCCCAGAAATAAATCTCTCAATTATAAATACTGGAAAAAATACATTTACTTAAGTGTAATTTAGTTCACTACAAAATAAGAGAAACCCTATAGCAGGTAAAAACTAGGGACTGAAAAGCCAGAAAATTACACTAAAATTGAGATTTAAATTGCAATGCCATAAAGTATTATTAAACTAAAACAGTTTTAGTCTACATATTGTCTATGGCTACATTCATTTTGTATAAAGTAGTATTGTTGAATAATCTATACATCACTGTAAGGGTTGAGATCTGTTCACAAACATAGTAAATATTTAACAGTGAAAGTTCTGTCTCTTACAAGGAATTTAAAGATTAAACTTTCCTCTGGATGAAAAACCTGTGGACCTGTTGTTACCATAGTGTGGGGCTCAAATTTATACGACCTGAATTGTTTATGAACTTCAAGCAAAGAAATTAGTCTAACTACTGGCCCTGGGGTAGTAAT
This sequence comes from Rhizomys pruinosus, assembly GCA_009823505.1. NCBI lineage: Eukaryota > Metazoa > Chordata > Mammalia > Rodentia > Spalacidae > Rhizomys > Rhizomys pruinosus. The sequence goes on along the minus strand of VZQC01012458.1, from coordinate 1,202,332 downwards.
AACACCAAGGCACTGAGCAGAAGCAACACAAAGCAACCTTCTCTTGGCCTGTCTAGGCCTTGAGATTCACAGAAATAAGTGCCCTGCAAATGAGCTGAAGATGCCAAGCTATAAACATACAAAGAAACAGGCTGCTATCCAGGAGTGAAAAGAGTTAAGAACAAGGGGCTGGAGAAATGGTTTAGCAGTTAAGAGTACTGGCTGCTCTTGCAGATGACCTGGATTCAGTTCCCAACACTCACATAGTAACTAACAGCCTTCTGTAACTCAGTTTCAGGGGATTTACCACCCTCTTCTGGCCTCCATTGGCATTGTATGCATGGGCTCACAAACATGCAGGCAAAATACTCATACAAAGAAAAAATAATAAAATAAAAAATGTTAAAGAGTTAACTGGAGGATTAGACTCATGAAAAGTAACCTGGTAGAAGCTGGGCGTGGTGGTGCATGCCTTTAATCTCAGCACTCAGGAGGCAGAGGCAGGCGGATCTTTGTGAGTTCAAGGCCAGCCTGGTCTACAAAGTGATTTCCAGGACAGCTGGGGCTACAGGGAGACCCTGTCTCAAAAAGACAAAAAAAAAAGTAACCTAGTAGAGCTTTTAAGTAGTTGTACATTTTTCTTAAAATTTTTAACTTATTGGATGACATCACCTATGAAGCATTCTAATTAAGAATGCTAACACTAAGTGTTCAGACTGTCTTCTGAACCCTGAATTTTGTAAGATATAAGAAAGAGAAAAACGTTAAATACCAGGCCAGGTGTGGTGGTGCATGCCTGTAGTCCCAGCACTCAGGAGGCAGAGGCAAGTGGATCTCTGTGAGTTCAAGGCTAGCCTGGTCTAACATAGCGAGTTCCAGGCCCTGTCTCAAAAATACAAAAAAAAAAAAGTTAAGTACCATCAGGAAACAAGTAGATAAACTCAGAATATGGATAATCCTATAAGGCCAAAGTCTAAATTCTGATAAATCAGTGTGAAGTTTGGTAGTAAGTCTACACTAAACAAGACTACAAAACCAGGTCTGGTGTTTTGAACATACTTAAGCTAGAAGAACTCTTGAAATGGAAAAGATTTAACACTGATTGGCTATTAGGTATTATGAAATTACTATTTATTTTGTTAAATGTAGTGATTATAATATAAGTAAAAGAATGTCTTTCCGGGGGGCTGGAGAGAGAGCCTAGTGGTTAAGAACACTGACGCTCTTGCAGAGAACCCGGGTTTGATCCCCAGCACCACATGGCGGCTAAGAACCGTCTATAACTCCAACTCCAGGAGAACTCCAGTTCCAGGGGAATCCAACACCCTCTTCTGACCTCCACGGCATTGCATGACACAGGTGCACAGACCTGCATGCAGACAGTACATTCATACACATGCAAAAAAAAAAGAGAATGTCTTGCCGGGCGTGGTGGTGCATGCCTTTAATCCTAGCACTTGAGAGGCAGAGGCAGTCAGATCTTTGTGAGTTCAAGGCCAGCCTGGTCTACAGAGTGAGTTCCAGGACAGCTGGGGCTACAGGGAGACCCTGTCTCGAAAAGACCAAATGAATGAATGAATGAATGAATGAATGAATGAATGAATGAATGAATGAATAAAATTTAAAAAATATATATGAAAGATGGAATATACAATCCCATTGTTTGAGTTCCAGAAAGTAATATAGAACAGTACAGAAAATTCAAAGAAATAGTAGATAACATTTATGAACAATGTGATTTTAAAAATTTAGAACACACACACACACACACACACACACACACACACACACACACAAAATTTAGAACGCACAACCCTTGAGTTGGAAAGGTAATGAGTAAGAGCAGGTCTCACTATGTAACCCTGTATGGCCCAGAATTGTCAGGGGCTAGAGAGAGGCTCAGCAATTAAGAGCACTGGCTGCTCTTGCAGAGAACCCTGGTTCAAATCCCAGCACCCACATTGCAGCTAACAACTGTCCATAACTCCAGTTCCAGGGGATCTGATGTCCTCTTATAACTTCTGTGGGCATTATATGACACGAGTTCACTTATATACATGCAGGCAATAGACTCATACACATAAATTTAAAAAAAATTTTTTTAAAGGAGATTGTCAAAGAATAAAATACCTAGCCAGGCATGATGGCGTATACCTTTAATCTCAGGCAGAGGCAGGTGGATTTCCGTGAGTTCAAGGCCAACCTGGTCTACTTACCGAGTTCCTGGCCAGCTAGGGCTACAGGGAGACCCAGTCTCAACAATAACAACAACAACAAAAACAAAAAAAAAACAAAAAAATGGGAGGAGGGAGAGAGAAAGGGGGGAGGAAGGAGAAGAAGAAAATACTCAAAAAATTCCAATAAACCTTACAGGGTATCATAGTTCACTTCAGCTGTCAACTTGAAACAAGCCTAGTTTCATCTGGGAAAAAAGGGAACCCCAGCTGAATTGTCCAGATTAGACTGGGCCTATAACCATGTCTGTGAGGCAGTTTCTTACTTGCTAACTGAATGCAGGAGAGCCCAGCCCCTGTGGACACTACTATCCCTGGGCAAGTATGCCTGGGCTATATAAGAAAGGTAGTTGAGCAGCCAAGGAAAGGAGGCCTATAAGCAGCATTCTTCCATGGTTTCTGCTTCAAGCTTCTTCTTCCTTGAATCCCTGCCTTGGCTTCTCTAGATGGTGGACTGACTGTAACCCATAATTCAAGTACATCCTTTCCTCCCCAAGTTGGTTTTGGTGTTTTAGAGCAAACTAGGACATGGGAATGACATTTTTCTTATTTTCTACAAGTAGGGCCCTAGAAATTGGACTAAAACATTAGCAGGACAAAAGACATAGATGTTTTCTATGTGTTGCTGGCTTGTAAAAAAAAGGTGTTTCCCTCCCTCTTCTCTCCCCTCCCCAATTCCAGGGTTTCACTATATGTCCCAGGCTGGCCTCAGACTGGTGCTTGGACTACAGGCAAACACCATCACATCTCACTGAGGTTCTTTATTACTATAAAGACACTGGCCCCTTGTCAGATACATGGATTCCCTTTTTATTACAATTCCTTTGATGCACTGAGGTTTTTGTTTTGTCTTTTTGAGATATCCTGAGCTGTCCTGGAACTTGCTGTGTAGACCAGGCTGGCCTTGAACTCACAGAGATCCACTTGCCTCTGCCTCCCAAGTGCTCGGATTAAAGGCGTGCACCACCATGCCTGGCAATGCACTGAGTTTTTTACTTTTCTTGACTGTGCTCTACAAATTCCAGTGCCATGAGGCTTTTGTAATGTTTTCCTCTATCACTTTTACAGTGCTAGCTCTTATATGTGATCTGTAATCCATTTTGAGGTAATTTTTATTTATTTAATTTTTAATTTTATTTATTTCTGTATGTGTATGAATGTACTGTCTGCATGCAGGTTTGTGCACCCGTGTCGTGCAATGCCACGGAGGTCAGAAGAGGGTCTCAGATTCCCCTGGAACTGGAGTTTCTCCTGGAATTGGAGTTTCAGACGGTTCTCGGCCGCCATGTGGGTGCTGGGGATCGAACCCGGGTCCTCTGCAAGAGCGGTCGGCGCTCTTAACCGCTAGGCCATCTCTCCAGCCCAAGGTAATTTTTATACATGGCTTAAGGCATCACTACATTATTCTGCATGTGGATATTCAGTTTGCCGACATTATTTGATGAAGAGACTAGACTGTCTTGTAGTCTTGGCACTTTTGGCAAAGATCTCTTAGCGCATATTTGGGCTCTGTGTTTGCTATGTGTCGGGTCATCTTGTTTTAGTTGCTGCAGCTTTGTAATAAATTGTGAATTCAGAAAGTGAGAAGCTTCCAACATTTTTTTTTCCAAGTTTTCTTTGGCTATTTTGGGTCCCCTGAAAACTACTCTTAAGTTTAAGAATAAATGTATGTATCCAGGAAAAAAAAACAAAACGCTATTGAGATTTAAAAGGGATTACGCTAAATAAAACTGCCAAGCTGTTTTCCAAAACATACACTGCCTGCAGCATTGTAGAGAGATTTTCCTTCCTCCATATCCTCACCAGAGCTGGCTATTAATGACAATGAACATGTTTTCAGTTGTATACCGTACACATTATCTGGTGAGATAGCTATTCAGATCCTTCGTCCATTTTTAACTTGGGCTATTCTTTTTTTTTTTCCCCCCCAAGCTCTATAAGTCTGCATGTGTTTGTAAGTGCATCCATGTTGTGCGGTACCCATGGAGGACAGAAGCAAGCGTCAGATCCTCTGGAACTGGAGTTATGGATGGTTGTTAGCTGCCATGCAGGTTTTTGGATTCGAGCCTGGGTCCTCTGTAAGAACAGCCAGCTCTTAACTGCTGAGACATCCCTCCAGCCCTAATAGTTTTAAGTTCAGTTTTGCTTTTAATTCCTTCTCTGTATTTGTTTACTCCATGACTATAGTACTTCCTAATAGCAGCATCTATTCTATACCTGTTCTTGAAAAAAATGAGCCTAGCCAGGCATGGTGGCGCACACCTTTAATCCTAGCACTTGAGAGGCAGAGACAGGCAGATCTTTGTGAGTTCAAAGCCAGCCTGATCTACAGAGTGAGTTCCAAGACAGCTGGGGCTACAGGGAGACCCTGTCTCGAAAAGACCAAAAAAAAAAAAAAATTAGTCTTCAGATTTACTACACCTTGAGATTTGTGAGCTACAAATGCCTATTACAAATACCTATTAGTTGGTATTGATCCTGATTGTATCTAAGATACATGAAAGACAAATGGTACATATAGGCCAAGATTGTTTTAAATCATGCCCTGGACTGGCTAAATGGTTCAGTGGGTAAAGATGCTTACTCCCAACCTGATATCTTGAGTTCAGTCCTTCCCACATGATGGAAGCAAAGAACTAGCTCACAAAAATTGTCCTCTGAACTCCACAGGAGCATGTGTACCCACATGCATGCATACACATACAAAAGAAAGAAAATAAACATAAATGAATAAATGGAATTTTAGAAATAAAATCATGCCCTGGTTGTACTACTGTCACATATTTGTGGAATGGAAAGAGGTAAGGAAAGGTATGTTCTTGATTTAGCCATTTTGAGGGGAAAAACTAATAGTAGAAACTTTAACTTTCTCACCACTACAAATAAGTAGCTTTAATGAAGCAGGTTGACCATAAACGAATAATACCGAATATAGTAAATGCTATGGTCCCAGGAAATAATCCTCATATTTTTGGCCACAGCAAAATAGAAACCCAATATGTGCAAGTTATGAGAAATAGTTATTGCTATTTTTTAGGCAAAAGGATGATTTTTTGCATATGTGCTGTCACATTTGATCTTATAGCCAGTTTGTGTAAGGAGTACTTTTTTTTTTTTTTTTTTTTTTTTTTTTTTTTTTTTTTTTATAAAAAAAAAAAAAAAAAAAAAAAAACAAAGAATAGAAATGACCTTTGATAATGATTCCATGAGAATTGGTTACTTGTTTTTTTTCTTTTTTCTTTTTTTTTGGTCTTTTGAGACAGGGTTCCTTGTAGCTCCGTGGGCTGAACTCACAGGGGTTGCTGGGATTAAAGGTGTCACCCACCATGCTCAGCTGAGAATTCATTACTTTTGTGAATGTTTAAAGTCTATAATGAACTGGGCACATGCCTTTAATCCTTGGCACTTGGAACCGAAGCGACGGGATCTCTGTGCGTTCAGGCCAGCCTGGCTACAGCAGAGCGAGCTTCCAGGCAGCTGGGACTCTCTCTAAAGAGCAGGACCTTGTCTCAAAAAAAAAAGTACAAAAAACAAAAACAAAAAACCCCCCAAACTATAATGCCAACTTATTTAAAAATTTTTTTAAATTCAGATGGACCATAAAAAAATCTAATATACCTCATTATTTGAGCTAGTAGAAAAAAAATGTTTTGAGACGGGATCTCATGTAGCTCAGCTTGGCCTCAAATTCATTAGTACCCAAGGTGACTTTGAACTTCTGCTCCTCTTGCCTCCACCTCCCAAGTGCGGGGATTACAAGTGCGTGCTATGTCTGACATGGTACAAAGGCAAACTCACAGTATAAGTAAACTTCATCATAGAGTCAGATCTTGAATAAACTGGCATAGAATATACATACCAATCAATATGTAGATTTTGAAAACAACTTTAAACATATAGCTGCTTCCTGCTTTTATTGATGATCTTAATGTTGCGCCTTTTTTTTTTTTTTTTTTTTTCTTTTTGTTCTTCGATGACAGGGTGTCTCCCTGTAGCTCCAGCGGTCCTGACAATCACTCTGTAGACCAGGCTGGCCTTTCGACACACAACGCCTTCCGGCTGCTCTGCCTCCCAAGTGCCAGGATAAAGGCGTGCGCCACCCCGCCG
>VZQC01012458.1:1169516-1195617 GCA_009823505.1 Rhizomys pruinosus | reverse complement strand
TTTTTTTGAGACAGGGTCTCTCTGTAGCCCCAGCTGTCCTAGAACTCACTCTGTAGACCAGGCTTGCCTTGAACTCACAAAGATCTGCCTGTCTCTGCCTCCCGAGTGCTAGGATTAAAGGCGTGAGCCTCCATGCCCGGCTTTCTATTCATTTTTTAAAATTATATGTTAGGGGGCTACAGAGATGGCTCCAGCGGTTAAGTGTGTGTTCTGCTCTTGCAAAGGACCCAGGTTCAGTTCTAAGCGCCCATCTCCATGGGTCAAAACTACCTGTAACTGTAGCTCTAGGGGAAATCCAGCCCCTCTGACCTCCATGGGTACCTGCACTCATGTGTACAGATAAACATACACACATACTTTTTAAAAATATACCTTCATACACATACAAAATAAATAATAAAAAATTTATTTTAAAAAAGGGGGCTGGAGAGATGGCCTAGCAGTTAAGAGCGCCGACTGCTCTTGCAGAGGACCCGGGTTCGATCCCCAGCACCCACATGGTGGCTGAGAACCATCTATAACTCCAATTCCAGAACTCCAGTTCCAGGGGAATCCAATACCCTCTTCTGACCTCTGCAGCATTGTACAACACGGGTGCACAAACCTACATGCAGACAGTACATTCATACACATACAAAATAAATAAAATAATAAATTATTTAAAATATATATATATACCTTTAGGAAAATGTTGCACACCTTTAATCCCAACACTTGGGAGGCAGATCTCTGAAAGATAAGGCCAGCCTAGCCTACATAGCTCATGCCTTTTGTTTAGGTATGAATTTTCCTAATAAATATTCAGGTGAGTACACTGATTCCCCTTTTTAAAATATTTTGAAAGAAAAAGTATTGTTCTTTGTCGCAAGGATATTTAATTTTGGAATTTGAACGGAAGGCACGAACCTCATTTGTTATATAAACCTTTATTTTTTTGTCTTTCTAGCCTTAAAATGTAACCCAAGCTCCCCTTTTTTATACTTTTCCCTTTTTGTAATTGTAATTCAGTTGTGTAGTAATTATGATTTATTTTGCCAGTGTCCTGTCTCTGAGCATTCAATCAAGGCTTCATTGAATAACCTTGTATATATGTCATTCTTATCAATTACAGACATCTTTGGGATAAGTTCTGAAAAAGAAGTTTGACCAGGTCAAAGAGAAATTTGTGATTTTCATAGAAACTTTAAAATCTTGCATCATAGGTCTTGCTTAATTGTTAGATCCTGTCCATTTTGTTTTTTGTTTTTTGTTTTTGATGCTGTCCATTTTGTACTTAACCAGTAGATCACGTTGTCCAATAGTGGAGTTCTTGTCAGTTTGATGAATGATGAATATCATGACAAGTTTGGGCTTGCTTTTCTCTGAATGAACACCTTTTCATGTTTGGAATCTGTTTCTCTGAACTGCCTTTCATGTTCTTTGTCCATTTTTTAATTTTTTAAATTTTATTATTTATTTTTTGTATGTGTATGAATGTACTGTCTGCATGGAGGTCTATGCACCTGTGTCGTGCAATGCCGTGGAGGTCAGAAGAGGGTCTCGGATTCCCCTGGACTGGAGTTCTTCTGGAATTGGAGTTACAGATGGTTCCTAGCCACCATGTGGTTGCTGGGGATCGAACCCGGGTCCTCCGCAAGAGCGTCGGTGCTCTTAACCTCTAGGCTATCTCTCCAGTCCCAAGAACGCTTTATATATTAAGATAATACGGGGAGGGGAGCTGGAGAGATGCCTCATCGGTTAAGAGCACCGCTCTTGCAGAGGACCCAGGTTTGATTCCCAGCACCCACATGGAGGCTAAGAACCGTCTTTAAGGCGGGCATGGTGGTGCACACCTTTAGTCCCAGCACTCGGGAGGCAGAGGCAGAGGCAGAGGCAGAGGCAGAGAGATCTCTGTGAGCTCCAGGCCAGTTGAGACTAAAGGGAAACCCTTTCTCAAAAAAAAAAAAAAGATAATATGGCTGTTACTTGAAAAACAAACGTATCTTTCACAGTTTGTGCTTTATCTTTTAGCTTCACATATAATGGATTTGTCTTGCCATGTAAAACGTTTTTAGTTGTATATGGTCAAATCTAGTATTTTTCTTTATGACTTTTAGGTTTGGTTTCATAATTGTAAAGGCTTTCTTCATGCAAAGATTATTAAAAGCATTGGCGGGCTGGAGAGATGGCCTAGCGGTTAAGAGCGCTGACTGCTCTTGCAGAGGACCCGGGTTCGATCCCCAGCACCCACATGGCGGCTAAGAACCGTCTGAAACTCCAATTCCAGGAGAACTCCAGTTCCAGGGGAATCCGAGACCCTCTTCTGACCTCCGCGGCATTGCACGACACGGGTGCACAAACCTACATGCAGACAGTACATTCATATACATACAGAAATAAATTTTAAAAAAACTGTAAAAAAAATCTTTAAAAAAATAAATAAAAATAAAAGCATTGGCTAGGGTTTCTTCTAGTTCTATTATGGTATATCCCTTCCTTTTGTCTTTATTTCCACATTTAAGTCTTTGATCCATTTAGACATATGAAAGACCATTTTCTAGATTGATTATAGTTATTCAAGTGTCAAATATTAAATTTATTACTATTTTATGCCAGATGTTGCCTTTATCTTATTTAAATTTCCTTTATATCTGAGGGTTTATTTTAGTCCTTTCTGTTCTGTTCCATTGTTCTCTCCATCTGTCACATAAACACCATCCAGTTCCAGGGGAATCCGACACCCTCTTCTGACCTCCGAGGCATTGCATGACATGGGCGCACAAACCTTCATGCAGACAGTACATTCATACACATACGAAAATAAAATTTTTTTTAAATTTAAACACCATCATGAAGCAGCAAATAGTATAAAAATTCAGCCTATGGGAGGAGGATAAAGAATCTGCTGATGATTTTGCCATGGTGATAAAGTGCAAAATCAACTTAGAGTATGCATATGCAGAGAAACAAGTAAATGTAGTCATATTTGAAGTTCATGAGGAAAATTACAGAAAAGGTTGTGAAGAGATAGGCAAGGGTATTAATGACCCTTTATGCCACAGTCTGGAATTTGGACTTTGTCCTACATATAATTTTAAGCAAACTAATGAAATATATGATTGTTTTATATATGAATGTTTTGCCTTCATGCATGCATGTAGGTGTGCCATGTGCATATAGTGAACATGGAGGCCAGAAACGGGCAACAGATCATGTGAAACTGGAGTTACCTGAAGGTTATTAGCCATCTTCTCCCTACAAGAGCAGCCAGTGCTCTTAACCACTGAGCCATCTCTTCCAGCCTCATGATTATGCTTAACGTGGGTTCAAGGCTAAGTTCAGTTTATCTCTTAGCAGTCTATATGCATGTTCCCCAGGTTGCATGAACTCTCTAAGCATCAGAGGCTTTCCTCTGATTCGCAGAAGTCTTGTTCATGCATATAGCCATACACAAAACTGGTACTTTCCTATAAAGCTTTCTATGGTGATAACAGGTAGAATAGATTGCATTTCAATTACTATGACAGAACACTCTGACCAATACCAACTTGGGAGGAAAGGGTTTATTCATCTTACTTCTCACAGTTCATCACTTAGGGAGCCCAAGGTAGGAACTCAGGGCATGAACCTGGAGGCAGGAGCCGAATGAAGCACAGGGCACGAAAGACTCTGCTTGCTTGCTTGCTCCTCTGGCCCATGCTCAACCTGCTTTTTTATATAATACAGGACCCCTGCCCAGGGATGGCACCACCCGTAGTGGCCTGTGCCCTCCCACATCACTCAACAGTCAAGAAAGTACTCCAAAGACATGGCCACAGGCCAGTCCAATGGAGGCGATTCCCCAGTTGAGGCTCCCTCAACCCAGGTGTGTCAAGTTGACACTAAAGCTAGCCAGCACAGTATGTTTCCCTTCGGTTTATTATTTTTAAAAGGTAGATCCAGTTTTCATTATTTGCAGTAGTTCTGTGTTCTGTAAATTCACTACAAACAGTGAATTAATGAATACTGGATTATTACTCCTAGGTGTAATATGTCCTTACTACAGAAATGAGCTAGAGGTGGCTTCTGTATATTGACTCCTAGGTGGTCAGTTTCTTCTCAATAACTTTAAATTTTTTTATTATTATTTATTTCTGTATGTGTACGAATGTACTGTCTGCATGTAGGTCTGTGCACCCGTGTCGTGCAATGCCGCGGAGTTCAGAAGAGGGTCTCGGATTCCCCTGGAACTGGAGTTCTCCTGGAATTGGAGTTACAGACGGTTCTCGGCCGCCATGTGGGTGCTGGGGATCGAACCCGGGTCCTCTGCAAGAGCGGTCGGCGCTCTTAACCGCTAGGCCATCCCTCCAGCCCTCTCAATAACTTTAAAGTATGTTTACACCAAGCAATTTTTAATTATTTTATTTATTTATTTATTTATTTATTTATTTATTTATTTGAGGATAGAGTACAACTTGTGGGAGTCCATTCTCTCCACCATGTGGGTTTTGGGGATCAAACTCGGGTTGTCGGCCTTAACAAGCATCCTTACCTTCTGAGTCATCTTTCCAGCCCAGAGTTTTTATGCATCTAATTGTTTTGCACACAGTCCTGATAAGCATATTTTTGGTCATTGAGAGCCTACCTACTTCACAAAACTGCTTTACACCCAACATCTGCTAGTTCTTTGTCTGGAGACTTCTCTGCCAGGCTATTGAGTAATGTTGCCTACACATAAAAGCCCCTCTGCTTTCTCTGCAAGAAAACCTGTAAAAGAATTATCCAAGCAAAGCTCATATGTGCTACTGCCACCTTGTGGTCATATCTTCCTCTTTGATCAGTCCCCCAGATCTTTTGCACTCAAAATACATTTAGGTTCCTTTGAACTCTTAGTCATGTTTCCATTAATCAGTACATAACCTTGTATTACATGTTTCTGTTTAAAGACACTTTATTATATATTGTTGACTAAGTAACATGAACTTACGGCTGACATCACTATAGATCATGCATGAAAGGCTGTTTCCCTAAGGACACAGACTTATATGAAAATTAAAACAAGAAGGTAAATTATCACTTTGTTCAACCTTAGCTGGGAAGGTACATGAATCTGGTAATGTGTTTTTCACCAATCTTCACATATCCACGTGTAATAAACAATAAAAGTATTAATTTTTAAATTAATACATTTTACTGAATAGTCAAATTCACACACAAATGAGGATCACCTATACCAGTCTAATCACTACTTTTGGAGGTGGGGGAGACAGGATCTCCCTATAGCCCCAGCTAGCCTGGAACTCTTCTCTGTAGACCAGGCTGGCCTTGAACTCACAGAGATTCCTTGCCTCTGCCTCCCTAGTGCTAGGATTAAAGGCGTGCACTACCACGCCCAGCTTAAAAGACGTTCTTAGCTGCCATGTGGGTGCTGGGAATCGAACCCAAGTCCTCTTCAAGAGCAGTCAGTGCTCTTAACCACTGAGCCATCTCTCCAGCCCTCTAATCACTAATCACTTCTGATGAGCTCACTCTCCTATGGAAAACTTTCCCCTTCATTCCCCATGAATTCAGTTCTCCCATGAAGGGGAATGAAGGGGAAAGTTTGCCTTCCTTCCTTCCTTTTTTTTTTTTTTTTGGAGACAGGGTCTCCCAGTCTAGCCTCACAGAGATCTACCTGCCTGCTTCTGCTTCCTAAATGCAGGAGCTAAAGGCATGCATCACCATGCCCAGCCATATTTTTATTTTTTATGGATTTTTTTTTCTTTTATGTGTGTGAGTGTAGCCTGGGCTATAACAATTAGAACCTGTCTCAAAAATCAAATAACAAATAATTTTATTTTACTTTAAATCTTGACATCTAAGTATTTCTCAATGGTGGGAACATTATATAGGTGTTTATACTGTAGCTGATACTACTATACTTTCTGTGTGTGTGTACATGTATATAATTATAAAGACCAAAAATCAACCTCATGTTGGTAAAATAATAAATACTTTAGTGGGGCTGGAGAAATAGCTCATCAGTTAAGAGCACCTGCTCTATTTCCAGAAAACCCAGGTTCAATTCTCAGCACCCACCTGGTGACTAATAACCATCTGTAACTCCAGTTCTAGGGGATTTGACACCCTCTTCTGGCTCTGCAGGCATTGCACACATGTGGTGCACTTACATACTTGCAGGTAAAACACTTATACACAAGTAAGTGAATTAGACATCCTATTGTATTTGACCTGGTAACCCATAAGAAATTTTCAGGGTGGTGATACAAAGGTAAATTACTGAGTTTTTAAGTGATTTGGAAGAAAAACACCTCTTCCCTTTACCTTTTGCATGTATTTATGCCATAGGTACCTGCAAGATGTGGAGTTACAGTTCGAGACAGTCTAAAGAAAGCACTGATGATGAGAGGTCTCATCCCAGAGTGCTGTGCTGTTTACAGAATTCAGGATGGGTATGGTTTGTATGTGTTGTGTAATTTTGTTTAAAATATTAGATATGAAGCTTTCTGGCTTTTTAAAATTTTCATTTATTTATTTTCTGTGTGTATGAATGTACTGTCTGCATGTAGGTTTGTGCACCCCTGTCACGAAATGCTGAGGAGGTCAGAAGAGGGTGTCGGATTCCCCTGGAACTGGAGTTCTCCTGGAATTGGAATTACAAACGGTTCTCAGCCGCCATGTGGGTGCTGGGGATCGAACCCAAGTCCTCTGCAAGAGCAGTTGGTGCTCTTAACTGCTAGGCTATCTCTCCAGGCCCATCTTTCTGGCTTTTTTTTTTTTTTTTTTTTTTTTTTTTTTTTGGTAGATTTTTAGCTCCCAGCCTAAAGCATTGAAAATTAACTTCAAAAAAAATATATAATATTAACTCTGAAGAATTTTAAAGCCATTGGTAATTTTGTATGATTATATAATTTATTCTTCTTTTTTTTTTTTTTTTCTGATGTGTATGAATGTACTGTCTGCATGCAAGTTTGTGCACCGGTCGTGCAATGCCGCGGAGGTCAGAAAGGGTCTCGGATTCCCCTGGAACTGGAGTTCTCCAGGAATTGGAGTTTCAGACGGTTTTGTGTGGTGCTGGGGATCGAACCAGTCCCTGCAAGAGCGATTGGCGCTCTTAACCGCTAGGCCATCTCTCCAGCCCCTATTATAATTTATTCTTATGTTAACTGGGTTGCCTAGAGTTTGAGGTTTTCATACTTTTAAAACCATTTAGAATGTGATTTGTTTGGATAATGTGCCTTTCTCATTTCCCTTTTTTTTTTTTTTTTTTTTTTTTTTTTGTCTTTTCGAGACAGGGTCTCCCTGTAGCTCCAGCCTGGAACTCTCCTCTGTGAACAGGCTGGCCTTGAACTCAAAAGATCCACCTGCTCTGCCTCCCAAGTGCTAGGATTAAAGGCGTTCGCCACCACGCCTGGCAGTTTCCTATTTTTAATACATGCTCATAGTTTCACAAAAAGTCTTAAAAAAAAAAAAAAAAAAGTCTTCCAAAATCAGCATTTGATGTTGAACCATTTCTCTTTCCCAACATGTCAAAGATTGTCCTAAGACTGCCTGGGGTTTTGTTTGTTTATTTTTTTTATTTTATTTTTTTTTCTTGAAGATTTTAATCCTTATGGGGTGTGTGGTGGTGGTGGTGTTTTTCAATCTCAGGAACAGTCCCTTTTCAGCTGTTGTAGTTTTTTTCTGAAGTTAACTTCAAGAAAAGAGTACATCTCTTTGCTCTCAAAAATGATAGTTTATGAAAGACCAGGGAGCCAGACTTCTGTTATTAGTCCCTAATGAACCAGTTTTCCTATCTTCAGTTTATGGTATACGAGTATTTTGGGGTTCAGCAAGTAAACAAAACAACTTACATTTATATTTTCAGAGAGAAGAAACACAATTGGCTGGACACGGAATATCCTGGACCGGAGAAGAGTGTGCATGTAGAAGTATTGGAGAATGTGCCACTCACCACAACACAACTTTGATGTAACCCTTACATTTTTCATCTGTCAAAATGGTCAGTCTTTATTAAGGAATAAAAATACATATAAATAATTTTGTGATTGAAAATTTACCTAAGTTAAAAATCAGTTCTCCTCCTTAAAAACTTGTATTTAAACTAAAGAGTTTTGTTTTAATATTTATACTTTGGGAACTTTCAAAAAATGTGTAAGCCAAGAATGATGCACACGCCTTAATCCCAGCACCTGGAGGCAGAGGCAGATGATCTGTGTGAGTTCAGGCCAGTCTGCATTACAACTAGTCCCAGGCCAGCTGAGATGTACAGGTACACCCTGCTCAAAAGGACAAAAAACAAACAACAACAAACAAAAAAACCCCACCATGTAACATGTCTATTAAAAGAATAAAATTACCATGATGTAATGTTGTTGAGCAAAAAAAAAATTTCCTAAAAAAAAAAAAAAAATTTTTTTTGGTGGAGATTAATAGATAATTGTGTGCTCTCCCGAACATTTTTCCTTTTATACAGATGCATACCTGTTAGCCCAAAGTTTTCTCTTTCTTGTTTTCTTTTTTTCCTTCCCATTCCTTTCTTTTAAATGAAAAAATGGAGTCACCCTGTGATATTTCTGACTTTTTGTTGTTTAATTCAACAGGACTGTGTGCTTCATTCTCTGAGTATACATCACTTTAATATAGCCTACAAAAACAAAAATTTTGTGTCTTTATTCCCCTATTAATAGATATTTGAATTTTTATATTTAGAAAAACAATACAAATTGGTTAACAGACTCTACATTTATCTTGACACAGTTATGTAAATGTGTTTGAACAATAAGATAATGGAATGGAAAGGCCGGGCATGGTGGCACATGCCTTTAATCCTAGTATCAGGAGGCAGAGGCAGGTGGATTTTGTGAGTTCACAGGCCAGCCTGGTCTACAGAGTGAGTTCCAGGACAGCTGGGGCTACAGGGAGACCCTGTTAGAAAGACAAAAAAAAAAAAAAAAAAGAGAATGGATGGAAAAGCAGAATGGCTGAGTGTTGAACTCTGCTTGAAACTTTTTCTTGTATTTTTTGCATTTGGTAGAACCTAGCATAAGCTAAGTGTCACCAGAATGTAACAGCCCCCTGAACCTTCTAATTTACTATACATCTTTAGAGAATCCAACTCCAGGGGCTGGAGAGATGGCCTAGTTAGTGGTTAAGAGCACCGATTGCTCTTGCAGAGGACCTGGGTTTGATTCCAGCACCCACATGGCAGCTAAGAACTGTTTTATTCAGTTCAGAGGAACAAGAACGCCCTCTTCTGACTCTGCGGCATTGAACACGTCACAAACCTACATGCAGACAGTACACTCATACACATACAAGAATAAATAAAAATAAATTTAAAAGAGAATTCCAACTCCAGATTGAGCAAAAGCTGTGAACCAGAAGAAATACAGAATAGTAGAAACCTACCTTCTCATTGAACAAAAGTATCCTGCAGATACGTGGTTTGCTTAAAATTCATACTCAGATGCATAGCCACATAATTTTTTCCTTTCTAGTTCGCTGGTCTACTTTTCGTCTTCCATTTCCTGCCTTTCCTCTCTTTGCCTCTTTTCTCCTTCTCCGCCCTCTCCCCTGCTGTCTCACATACATAGACGTGGTGTGTGTGTGTGTGTGTGTGTGTGGTGTGTGTGGGCTCTAGATATATAATATATATATTACATATAGGCACTTACATAAAAAGCCACCCTGTTACACATAGTTTTAAGATATATGTAAGTGGCAAAAAGAAAGCATTGAGTAGGTTAATGAAGAATTGAAATTAAAGATTTTCAGGTAAGGGAGGGTTTAAGGTGGTTAAGCAACAAAAGGATCAGATACTTTTTTTGTTTTTTTTTTTTGTCTTTTCGAGACAGGGTCTCTCCCCTGTAGGCCCAGCTGTCCTGGAACTCATTGTAGCCAGGCTGTGCTTTGAACTACGGAAAGATCCCGCCTCTGCCTCGCCCCTCCCAAGTACTAGGATTAAAGCAATCATATTGTGATCATAAATTTTTTTTTTTTCTTTTTTAAAAAAAATTATTTTTTTTTTTTATTTATTTTGTATGTAATATGAATGTTACTGTCTGCAGGCAAGTCTGATCACCCGTGTTGCGCAATGCCGCGGAGGTCAGAAGAGGAGGTCTCGATTCCCCTGGAACGTGGATTCTCCTGGAATTGGAGTTTCAGAGCGGTTCTCGGCCGCCATGTGGGTGCGTGGGATCGAACCCCCTGGTCTCTGCAAGAGGGTCGCGCTCTTAAGTAACCGCTAGGCCATCTCTCCCAGCCCCAGATGACATTTTTATGTGCAAAGTTTTCTGAGATTCTGGTAGCAGTAGTAAAGATAATTAGTTTAGCAAATACAGCTTAAAAATTTGTTTTTTTTTTATTATGGGCCAAAGGCAAGTGGGATTTGTGATTGTCAGGCAGCCTGGTCTAAGCACAGGAGGACATCTGGGCTACAGGGCGACCTGTCTTGAAAAGACAAAAAAAAAAAAAAAAAATTATAGGCTGAGCATGGTGGCAAATGCCTTAAATCTCAGCACTCTGTAGGCAGGGTAGGTGGATCTCTGGGAGTGTTAAAAGGCAGCCTGGTCTAATGAAACAAGTTCCAGTCCAGCGGGGGGCTAATATAGGGAGACCTGTCTCAAAAACACACACACACACACACACACACACAACACACACACACACACACACACACACACAAATTAGCTATGTTTTTTTCCACTTCCAGAAGAAAGACAAGCAATTTGCTTTTTATTTTATAATTTTTAATTTTTTTATGTGATGAATGTACTGTCTGCATGTAGTTTTGTGCACGCTGTCATGCCCGGAGTCAGAAAAGGTGTCAGTTTCCCCTGGAACTGGAGTTAAATATGGTTCTCAGCTGCCATGTGTATACTGGAATCGAACCTGTGTCCTCTGCAAGAGCAGTCAGCGCTCTTAACCACAGGGCAAACTCTCTCAGCCTAGCATTTGCTTTTTTCCACTTTTCAATGCGTACAGGTGATCTGTTGAGCCAGGCATAGTAGCAACACACTTTTAAATCCCAGCAGTAGGGAAGGGGGGAGAGGCAGGTGAGATCTCTGTGACTTCTTCTTTTTACCAGGTTTGGTCTACATAGCAGTTTCAGGCTGGCTGGGGCTATAGGGAATTATTATATCAAAACAAACTTAACAGCAATAACAAAAGAGTGATGCATAGGAAAATAAAGAGTACAAGCTCTACTATATAAATGTTTTCAGAAAACCAGAATGAATTATGTACTAGAATATGGTTTTCAGTAACTTTATCATTAAAATAAATATTTTATTGTGAAATTACAGTTTGGCACCAGATGGGATTTTTGAATGCCTGTATATCCCAGCACTTGAAAGGTGAGAACAGAGCTGGGCGTGGTGGCGCACGCTTTTAATCTCAGCACTTGGGAGGCAGAGGCAGGTGAAAATCTTTGTGGAGTTCAAGGCCAGCCTGGTCTACAGAGTGAGTTTCCAGGACAGCTGGGACTACAGGGAGACCCTGTCCTCAAAAGACAACAAAAAAAGAAAGGGAGAAAAAGAAAATAGTCAAAATTTAAAGTCTGAAACCTCTGCACTACCTTTGCCTCAAAAAATAGTTTAATAAGTACAAAACAGGAAAGAAGAATAGTCTTTAGGTGTTAACAATCTAGGCTGTATCATAAACGCATTTAACAATGTAATAGAACAACAATAGAAACTTTAAGGTATATTTATTTAAGGTACAGTAATGTCTGCTATATGAATGTAGCATACAACATCAGGTCTGAGTAAGATGTATTATATTATGTTGATTGTGATAGAATATTGAAAAGCAGACA
Organism: Rhizomys pruinosus; assembly: GCA_009823505.1. Taxonomy (NCBI): domain Eukaryota; kingdom Metazoa; phylum Chordata; class Mammalia; order Rodentia; family Spalacidae; genus Rhizomys; species Rhizomys pruinosus. The sequence goes on along the minus strand of VZQC01012458.1, from coordinate 1,183,841 downwards.
ATTGAGAGTATGCAACAAATGATGAAAGAGAAGTCATCTATGCTGTCAGCATTCTGAAATAGCCATTGTTCAGAGTTTGATCTTTGTCTGCCACATATGTTCTGCTTATTACTTGTCCAGAACATAAACCATTTTATATAATTTCTCGCTTTGGTAACAGAGTCTGCTGAGCACAGTTCAGTTTCTTTGATCCATGTTATACATCATTTTCCAATTAGAAAGTCTCCTAGAATTGGTATAGCCTACCTACTGCCTTGAACTCATACTCCTTCCTGCCAGTCTCCCTTATTAAAAATACAGGTATGTGTCAGCATTCTAGGCCAAATGAATTTTCACTTTTGCATTTTAAGTTCAATGTAGGACCTGTTCACAACTGCCATGGTGTGCCACATATTAATTTCAGCATTCAGGTCTCAGTNAGTTTGAGAACAGGTCAATGTGTACCTGGTTGCTTGGGAACTTATTCTACTAACCTGGATTCATGGCTTCATGTATTTTATGCTTGGCTTGCTTTCAGAGCATGGGAGCTGTTAGAGGGGCCTTCCATCCCTAAGCTTGGGAGCTTAAAGTTTTCACCCCTGGATATGGTTTTTCTGTATAAGATGCCTTCCAACCACAGCTTGAGGCTATATACCTGAGATTGAATTGTGTAGTTGTCAGCTGACTACAGACTTTCTTTTGGCATAATATTGTGTCTGAGTGGTCTTCTCTGATGGAATTACCCCATCACACCCATAAGGATGCAGCGTGAGTTACACAGGCCCAAAAGAGTATGGCTGTGCTCGAGAAAACATTATTTACATAGCAATTAATTTTTTTTTTTTTTTTGTCTTTTCGAGACAGGGTCTCCCTGTAGCTCCAGCCTGGAACTCTCTCTGTGAACCAGGCTGGCCTTGAACTCACAAAGATCCACCTGCATCTGCCTCCCAAGTGCTAGGATTAAAGGCGTGCGCCACCACGCCTGGCAGTTTCCCATTTTTAATACATGCTCATAGTTTCACAAAAAGTCTTTAAAAAAAAAAAAAAAAAGTCTTCCAAAATCAGCATTTGATGTTGAACCATTTCTCTTTCCCAACATGTCAAAGATTGTCCTAAGACTGCCTGGGGTTTTGTTTGTTTATTTTTTTATTTATTATTTTTTTTCTCTGAATGGATTTTAAAGTCCTTAGTGGTGGTGGTGGTGGTGGTGGTGGTGTTTTTCTAATCTCAGGAACAGTCCCTTTTCAGCTGTTGTAGTTTTTTTCTGAAGTTAACTTCAAGAAAAGAGTACATCTCTTTGCTCTCAAAAATGATAGTTTATGAAAGACCAGGGAGCCAGACTTCTGTTATTAGTCCCTAATGAACCAGTTTTCCTATCTTCAGTTTATGGTATACGAGTATTTTGGGGTTCAGCAAGTAAACAAAACAACTTACATTTATATTTTTCAGAGAGAAGAAACCAATTGGCTGGGACACTGATATATCCTGGCTGACCGGAGAAGAGTTGCATGTAGAAGTATTGGAGAATGTGCCACTCACCACACACAACTTTGTATGTACCCTTTACATTTTTCATCTGTCAAAATGGTCAGTTCTTTATTAAGGAATATAAAATACATATAAATAATTTTGTGATTGAAAATTTACCTAAGTTAAAAATCAGTTCTCCTCCTTAAAAACTTGTATTTAAACTAAAGAGTTTTGTTTTAATATTTATACTTTGGGAACTTTCAAAAAATGTGTAAGCCAAGCATGATAGCACACGCCTTTAATCCCAGCACCTGGAGGCAGAGGCAGATGGATCTGTGTGATTCAGGCCAGCCTGCATTACATACCTAGTCCCAGGCCAGCTGGATGTACAGGTACACCCTGTCTCAAAAGGACAAAAAACAAAACAACAACAACAAAAAAAACACCCCACCATGTAACATGTCTATTAAAAGAATAAAATTTACCATGATGTAAAAGTTTGTCTAGCAAAAGTGTAAATTTCCTAAAAAAAAAAAAAAATTTTTTTTGGTGGAGATTAATAGATAATTGTGTGCTCTCCCGAACATTTTTCCTTTTATACAGATGCATACCTGTTAGCCCAAAGTTTTCTTCTTTCTTGTTTTCTTTATTTCTTCCCATTCCTTTCTTTTTCTTAAATGAAAAAATGGAGTCACCCTGTGATATTTCTGACTTTTTGTTGTTTAATTCAACAGGACTGTGTGCTTCATTCTCTGAGTATACATCACTTTAATATAGCCTACAAAAACAAAAATTTTGTGTCTTTATTCCCCTATTAATAGATATTTGAATTTTTATATTTAGAAAAACAATACAAATTGGTTAACAGACTCTACATTTATCTTGACACAGTTATGTAAATGTGTTTGAACAATAAGATAATGGAATGGAAAGGCCGGGCATGGTGGCACATGCCTTTAATCCTAGCACTCAGGAGGCAGAGGCAGGTGGATCTTTGTGAGTTCAAGGCCAGCCTGGTCTACAGAGTGAGTTCCAGGACAGCTGGGGCTACAGGGAGACCCTGTCTAGAAAAGACAAAAAAAAAAAAAAAAAGATAATGGAATGGAAAAGCAGAATGGCTGAGTGTTGAACTCTGCTTGAAACTTTTTCTTGTATTTTTTGCATTTGGTAGAACCTAGCATAAGCTAAGTGTCACCAGAATGTAACAGCCCCCTGAACCTTCTAATTTACTATACATCTTTAGAGAATTCCAACTCCAGGGGCTGGAGAGATGGCCTAGTTAGTGGTTAAGAGCACCGATTGCTCTTGCAGAGGACCTGGGTTTGATTCCCAGCACCCACATGGCAGCTAAGAACTGTTATATTTTTCAGAGAGAAGAAACCAATTGGCTGGGACGCCCTCTTCTGACCTCTGCGGCATTGCACGACACGGTGCACAAACCTACATGCAGACAGTACACTCATACACATACAAGAATAAATAAAAATAAATTTAAAAAGAGAATTCCAACTCCAGATTGAGCAAAAGCTGTGAACCAGAAGAAATACAGATATTAGACCTACCTCTATTGAACAAAAGTATCCTTGCAGATACGTGGTTTGCTTAAAATTCATACTCAGATGCATAGCCACATAATTTTTTCCCTTCTGATGTTCTGCTGCTCTACTTTCTTCCATATTTCCCTGCCTTTTCCTCCTTTGTCTCTCCCCACTGTCTCACATACATAGACGTGTGTGTGTGTGTGTGTGTGTGTGTGTGTGTGTGTGTGCATCTATATATACTATATATACATATAGGCACTTACACATAAAAAGCCACCCAGTTACACATAGTTTTAAGATATAGGTAAGTGGCAAAAAGAAAAGCATTGAGTAGGTTAATGAAGAAATTGAAATTAAAGATTTTCAGGTAAGGGAGGGTTTAAGTGGTTAAGCAAAAAGGATCAGATGACTTTTTTTTTTTTGTCTTTTCGAGACAGGGTCTCCCTGTAGCCCCAGCTGTCCTGGAACTCACTCTGTAGACCAGGCTGGCCTTGAACTCGGAAAGATCCGCCTGCCTCTGCCTCCCAAGTACTAGGATTAAAGGCGTGCGCCACTATGCCTGGCTAGATGACATTTTTTTTCTTTTTTTAAAAAAAAATTTTTTTTTTTTATTTATTTCTGTATGTATATGAATGTACTGTCTGCATGCAAGTCTGTGCACCCGTGTTGCGCAATGCCGCGGAGGTCAGAAGAGGGTCTCGGATTCCCCTGGAACTGGAGTTCTCCTGGAATTGGAGTTTCAGACGGTTCTCGGCCGCCATGTGGGTGCTGGGGATCGAACCCGGGTCCTCTGCAAGAGTGGTCGGCGCTCTTAACCGCTAGGCCATCTCTCCAGCCCCAGATGACATTTTTATGTGCAAAGTTTTCTGAGATTCTGGTAGCAGTAGTAAAGATAATTAGTTTAGCAAATACTAGCTACATTTTTTTTTTTATTATGGGCTCAAAGGCAAGTGGATTTTTGTGAGTTCAAGGCCAGCCTGGTCTACACAGGAGGACAGCTGGGCTACAGGGAGACCCTGTCTTGAAAAAGACAAAAAAAAAAAAAAAAATTATAGGCTGAGCATGGTGGCAAATGCCTTTAATCTCAGCACTCTGTAGGCAGAGGTAGGTGGATCTCTGGGAGTTTAAGGCTAGCCTGGTCTATAGAAACAAGTTCCAGTCCAGCTAGGGCTATATATAGGGAGACCTGTCTCAAAAACACACACACACACACACACCACACACACACACACACACACACACAAATTAGCTATTTTTTTTTCACTTCCAGAAGGAAAAGGAACAAGCATTTGCTTTTTATTTTAATTTTTAATTTTTTTATGTGTATGAATGTACTGTCTGCATGTAGGTTTGTGCACCCGTGCAGTGCCTCGGAGTTCAGAAGAAGGTGTCAGATTCCCCTGGAACTGGAGTTAAATATGGTTCTCAGCTGCCATGTGGGTACTGGGAATCGAACCTGTGTCCTCTGCAAGAGCAGTCAGCGCTCTTAACCACTAGGCCAACTCTCCAGCCTCAGCATTTGCTTTTTTCACATGTCTTCACAGGTGATCTGTTGAGCCAGGCATAGTAGCACACACTTTTAATCCCAGCAGTAGGGAAGGGGGGAGAGGCAGGTGGATCTCTGTGACTTCTAGGCCAGGTTGGTCTACATAGCAAGTTCCAGGCTGGCTGGGGCTATAGGGAATTATTATATCAAAACAAACTTAACAGCAATAACAAAAGAGTGATGCATAGGAAAATAAAGAGTACAAGCTCTACTATATAAATGTTTTCAGAAAACCAGAATGAATTATGTACTAGAATATGGTTTTCAGTAACTGTTCATTAAATAAATATTTATTGAAATTACAGTTTTGGCACCAGATGGGATTTTGAATGCCTGTAATCCCAGCACTTGAAAGGGAGAAACAGAGCTGGGCGTGGTGGCGCACGCCTTTAATCCTAGCACTTGGGAGGCAGAGGCAGGTGAATCTTTGTGGAGTTCAAGGCCAGCCTGGTCTACAGAGTGAGTTCCAGGACAGCTGGGACTACAGGGAGACCCTGTCTCAAAAGACCAAAAAAAAAGAAAGGGAGAAACAGGAAAATAGTCAAAATTTCAAGTCTAACCTCTGCCTCAAAAAATAGTTTAAGCAAAAACAGAGAAAGAGAATAGTTTAGGTGTTAAAATTAGGTGTATCATAAAAGCATTTACATGTAATAGAACACAATAGAAAATTTTAAGGTATATTATATTTAAGGTAAGTAATGCTGCTATATGAATGTAGATACACATCAGGTCATGATGTAAGATGTATTTATTACTGTTGATTGTGATAGAATATTGAAAAGCAGACAATTGAGAGTATGCAACAAATGATGAAAGAGAAGTCATCTATGCTGTCAGCATTCTGAAATAGCCATTGTTCAGAGTTTGATCTTTGTCTGCCACATATGTTCTGCTTATTACTTGTCCAGAACATAAACCATTTTATATAATTTCTCGCTTTGGTAACAGAGTCTGCTGAGCACAGTTCAGTTTCTTTGATCCATGTTATACATCATTTTCCTTAGAAATAGTCTCACTATATAGCCTAGCCTAGCCTTGAACTCATACTCCTTCCTGCCAGTCTCCCTTATTAAAAATACAGGTATGTGTCAGCATTCTCAGGCCAAATGGAATTTTCCACTTTTGCATTTTAAGTTTCACATGTAGACTGTTCACAACTGGCCATGGTGGCCCACATATATAATTTCAGCATTCAGGATCTCAAGTTCAAGGCCAACCTGAGTTACATAGTGGGACAATTTCTCAAAACAAAACAAAAATACAAGTAAATAAATGAGTTCACAAACAAGGCGGCTTGAATATTCTAATTTTCCCAACAGTTTTTTTTTAGTTTGTTACAAATAGTTTTTATTATATGTTAGATTATTTTCCTGTCCCTTATCCTAGTTATTACTGTTCTGAATTTCATATGACTACATTCTAGTTTTAGTTTTTATAAATTAGTACATGTATATGATTTTAAGATTGGTAGAGGGGTGTATAATTGATTGAGGGTGTATAATGCCTCATTGTTTGCTAGCCTCTAATGCTGATTACACCCCAGCAAATCTCTTCTATTCACCATTTTACATGTCTTCTAAGTCTGCGTGTAGTTTTCTGTCCAGTGAGTTAAAGGATTATTTTTGAAGTGTGCTTAGAGTAATCTGTAGTGTAGCCAGCACTTCTCTCTCTGTTTATAACTGGTTCAGGTATGCATTTAATTTGTATTCTATATTCCTTTTAGATTCTCCCCAACCTATAGAAATCATTTTTGTATAGTTTTTGGAAGAAACTAATTTCAGACAAGTTGGAACCACAGATGAGAGATTCTGGTTTTCTCCGAACCTTTTTTGTTGTTGTTGTTGTACATTGTTATAGTGTACTAGAGGTTGAGCCTAGGATTCAAGCGTGCAAGGCAAGCACTCTGCTAGTGAGCTTTATCCCCAGCCCATTCTGTCACCTATTTTTATAAATTATATTTGTGTTCTTTCTCCCTTCTTCTCATTATCCTTCCAGCTCCCTTTCCTCTCCTCCTTTGACATCTCCACAAGAAAGCTCTGATCATTTTCAATAGTTATGTCTTAAGCTCATGGGGTAATTATTTTCGTATTAATAACTTTTAACCACAATTTCTTGCTTTACCAACTTTAGACTCTTTGTACAGTAATTAAAATATCTTTTCCCTTCCTTTTGCTCACTCTTTTTCCTTCTGCTTTTTATATTTTGTCAAGCTTGAAATCAGTTAACATTCTTTTAAATAATTCTGTTTTTGTTTTTGTTTTGAGTCCTGAGTTTTTAGGCTGGATATTGAGATGAGAGATTTATACATAAAGTACACACACACACACACACACACACACACACACACATACACACACACATGCAAACACACCATCTAGTATGTCAAATCCCTTGGTTTTCATTACTGTTTTGGTATGCAACTTTTTCTTTCATGCTATAAATATATTAAAACTTTGTTATTTTAAATAAGAGAATTGATATGCTAATTTATAAAAAGAGCCATGCTAGTTTTTGAAATATTCTATGATTTTTCACTTTGCAGGTACGGAAAACATTTTTCACCTTAGCATTTTGTGACTTTTGTCGAAAGCTGCTTTTCCAGGGTTTCCGCTGTCAAACATGTGGTTATAAGTTTCACCAACGTTGTAGTACAGAGGTTCCACTGATGTGTGTTAATTATGACCAACTTGAGTAAGTAATCCAAAAAGAACCTCTCTGCTGCCATGATACAGCCAATTTTCAGCGTGTGAAACTAGTATACCTTGAAAGTCCATGAGGAATGTTCTGTCCAATATAGTTAGAGAATTTTTAAAAATATAATAGTTTGGGCAGCACTTCTCTCCCAAATTCTTGTTCAACTACACATTTAATTTACATTGTATATTCTCTTTTAAGTCATGAACCCTAATCCTTAAAAATTTATTTTGTATAGTTTTGGAGAGGAGATAGAATATCATTTCAGTTAAGTTACTGTTGTATTTTTGGATAGCAGATAAGGAGTTTAATTTGGTCAGCCATTTTGTCAGTTATGTTTATATTCTTCCTTCACCGATGTCTGTCTCTATCCCCTGCCTTCTCACCTTTAGTCCTCTTCCCTCAGTTTAAGAATAAGATCTAAAACCTTAATATACAATTAATTCTAAATTTTTTTTACTCTATTCTGTGATTTTGTTTTGTTTTTTTTTTTTTTTCCCCCNAAAAAAAAAAAAAAAAAAAAAAAAAAAGAGTATAGTCTATCTAGGTACTTTCTCTTTAATCATGAAACATGACTTTTCCCTTTTAATATATAGAAATTGGCTGAAAAGAACAATTAGTTTGATTAGAATCTGGACTTGCCTTTAAAGGTGCAGTTTAATTTTCTAAATAAGTCTTTAGACAAAAATGTACCTGATTAAATTTTAACAATTATTTCTGAAAATGGAACTTGATCCTGTATTTTTCAATTAACTGTGTATTCTCATGTACAAGAGCTTCTGGGTTTTGCACAAGTTAGGTTTGTTTTGTCTTGTTTTGTTTTTGCCTCACAGTTTGCTGTTTGTCTCCAAGTTCTTTGAGCATCACCCAATACCACAGGAAGAGGCCTCCTTAGCAGAGACTGCCCTTACATCTGGATCATCCCCTTCTGCACCCCCCTCAGACTCTATTGGGTATGATATGACTCTTGCTGTTTAATGGCATGCTGTTTGAACTGCCTTCCTTTGTATCTTTTGGTTAATTGTAAACCTTTCCAATAAATTAAAGATGTTTTCAGATAATTTTTTTTTTTTTATGACGGTGTCTCCCTGTAGCTCCAGCTGTCCTGGAACTCACCATGTAGACCAGGCTGGTCTTGAACTCACAAAGATCCACCTGCCTCTGCTTCCCAAGTGCTAGGATTAAAGGTGTGTGCCACCATGCCCAGCTAGATAATGTATTTTATAACATCATCTAAGAATTTATATGCACTTAGTATAGAATGGGATTAAAGCTGGCATAGACAAATTGAAGATCAGTCCTGAAAAAAAAGCAGCATGTAATTTTGACCCCTGCCTTACATTCATCATTTTATTATACAGAAATTGACTTTCACTTATAAAAACAGCATTAACATATGATTCAATGACAAGTAATTTTTAAAAGTATATTCATGATAGAGTATATTAAACTATGTGATAAGAACATAAATATTTTCTTGTTTATGAAAGATGAGAAAATAGAGTGTGCTTGGGAATGATAATAGAAAAGATTTAAACTGGTCCATCAAGAATTACTAAAAGCCAAATGAGCTTAGGCAGTCAAAATGTAATAAGATATGGAGAAGCAACACAATGAAAGGAATTAAGACAGCAGGTATAGGAGATGTGAAGAAAGTTTATTTACATTTACAAGTACTCTGTGTGAGCCTAGTTGGGTGGCACACTCCTTTAATCCCAGCACTTAAGAGGTTGAAGTAGGAAGATGATGAGTTTGAGGTCAACCTGTGTTACATAGTGAGACTGTAATCTGAGAAAAACTAGAGAACAGGAAGTACCATGTCTGTCCTGTCTGAGATCAGGTTACAGAGAGTCTTGGAATTAAGAAATGGGGGTGGCTGGGCGTGGCAGCTCATGCCTTTAATCCTAGCACTTGAGAGGCAGAGGCAGGCGAATCTTTGTGAATTCAAGGCCAGTCTGGTCTACAGAGTGAGTTCCAGGACAGCTGGGGCTACAGAGAGACCCTGTCTCCAAAAGACCAAAAAAAAAAAAAAAGAANATCATGATAAAAATGCGATTTTTAAAGAAAAAAGAAATTAAGAAAAAAGAAAATCATGATTAATGCACGACTGGACAAAGGAAAACCAAAGGGTGAAGAATGAATTTGAAGCGGTTTGAAGATGAATCTATTTGAGATCTGAGCTTATGTGGAAGCAGTAGTTAAAGTAGGAGTAGTAGGTATTTGAGGAAAGTGAGTCAGCCCCATAATAAAGCTAATAGGCACAAATAGAAACAATAAAAAAAAACAATAAAAAACATTTTAAAGTGAATTGTAGTTTAGGTGATACCAGCTATGGAAGGAAGGGACAAGAAGTGAATAACCGGAAGAAGGAAATCACTTCTAAAATTAATAATAGTAGAAAAATACGAGGGGCTGGAGATGGCTCACTGGTTTAAGTTTGGATGAAAGCTTTTTTAATGTAAAGTGAAAAGTCATTTGTGTCTCTCCCAGAGGAGGGACCGTAGGTGGTCCCAGCACCCTTAAAGGGCCAGTAGCACAATCTCTCTCTGCCTAGCATCATATGCATTACCAACGTGGCACACACTACAACACAGATATAAAACAATAAAACGAATTCCTAGCCGGTCCGGGTGGCGTGTTTTCGGCTGTGTTCTTGGGTGTTGTGGTGGCCGCGCTTAATCTAGCACTTGGGATTGGCAGAGGGGCGGTGACTTTTGTGGAGTTCAAATGGCCAGCCCTGGTCTACAGAGTGGGAGTTCCAGGACAGCGTGGGACAGCGGGTGGGTGGGACGGGACTACAGGTCTTTCTGAGGAGACCCTTTGCGCGAAAAGACCAACATAAAAAAAATTATAAACAAAAATAATAATTTTAATTAAAAAACAATTATACAACTATGGGTAGTTAGAGATGATGGTTCTCAGAGTTTACAGTTAGCACCTGACTGTTATTGCGAGCACGATGACTGGCGCTGGGTTCCAATTCCCAGCACCTCCATGGCCAGGCTAAGAGCTCCTAATGATTACTTTGTTTTCAAGATGTGGTGACGCCCCCCCCCCGCCGACCGCTCTTACAGAGGTACCGGGGGGTTAGCTTTTTTTCGGGGGGTTCTGATCCCCAGCACCACCCACCCCCATGGGCGTGGAGGCGCGAGTTTGAGAGTCTTATGAGCTTTGAGAACAGAACCGTCTGAAGCTCCAATTCCAGGGAGAAAATCATCCAGCTTCCAGGGTGGATATCCGAGCTATGAGACCCTCTTTCTTGCATCTCCCGCCGTTGCGCACGACACGGGTGCACAGACTTGCATGCAGACAGTACATTCATACACATACAGAAATAAATAAAATTAAAAAAAAAAAAAAAAAGATGTGGTGTGGTGGTACACGCCTTTAATCCCAGCACTTGGGAGGCAGAGGCAGGTGGATCTCTGTGAGTTCAAAGCCAGCCTGGTCTACAGAGAGAGCTCCAGGCCAGTTGGGACTAAAGGGAGTCCCTGTCTCAAAAAAATAAAAAAATAAATAAAAATAAATAAACTAAAAAATTTTTAAGGAGGCAATAATTAGTTGGTTCTGGAATATTTCATACAAGGTCTGTTTACTCTTTTTCTACTGTATTTGAGGAAGTATTATATTTGCTATATCTGGAAGTATGAATTTTTTTTTAAGGATATTGGCCTTTTTTTTTTTTAATTTTTATTTTCTGTGTATGAGTGTATTGCCTGCATGCATGCAAGTGTACCCAGGGCATGCAATGCCCCCCTAGGCCAGAAGAGGGTGTCAGATCCCCTGGACCTGGAGCTACCATGCGGGTGCTGGGAATCAAACCCAGGTCCCCTCCAAGAACAGCCAGTGCTCTTAACCATTGAGCCATCCCTCCAGCCCTTGGAAGTATGAAGTTTTAAAAAATAAAAGTTCCTGTTTGTCCTGGAATAATCCAGAAATGTTTAAATGTTTAGTTCACAAGTATTTAATTTTTCCCTGCTTCCTCCTGCTCTTCATGGTATAATACTATTTCTTTTGACTTTGTTTTTAAGTTTTATTTTTATTACTATATGTGGGGTGGGCGAAGAGGTGAATGTGAGTGTGCACATTGCAGAGTACAGGCGTGGAAGTCAGAGGACAATGTTCAGGAGTCAGTTCTTTCCTCCCACTTTGGGATCCAGGAATCAAACTCAGGCGGTGAGACTTTCGTGGCAATCACATTTATAAACCCAGCCATCTGGCTGCCCCGTATTTCTTTAGACTTTACCTAAAGAACGGATAAGTCGACACTTCTCATATACCTGTAAGTTTTATGAAGCTAACCTTTCTAGATATCTCATAGGTTAGAATTTAGAAGAAAAGGCCTATATTTCTGAATAGTGACCTACAATCCTAGCACTTGGAAGACTGACACTGGAGGATTGCCATGAGTTTGCAGTCAGCCTGAGGTAAAGTGAGACTTTACCCCCCACACAAACCCCCAAAAGAAGGAAGGAGCCAAGCATGGTGGTACACATCTTTAATCCCTGCACCCGGAAGGCAGAGGCAGGGAGATCTCCGTGAGATCCAGGCCAGCCTGGTCTACAGACTGAATTCGAGGCCAGTTGGGGCCTATAGGGAGACCATGTCTCAAAAACAAAAATAAATGAAAGGAAAGAAGGAAGGGAGGGAGGGAAGGAGAGAGAAAAGAATTTTGGAGATAGGGTTGCAGCTCGTTTGGTAGAGTGCTTTTGCCTAGCATGCACAAGGCCCTAAGTTTGAGACAGCATGGTTGTACATGCCTGTAATCCCAGAACTTAAGAAGTAGAGGGTCGCCGGGCGCGGTGGCGCACGCCTTTAATCCTAGCACTTGGGAGGCAGAGGCAGGTGGATCTTTGTGAGTTCAAGGCCAGCCTGGTCTACAGAGTGAGTTCCAGGACAGCTGGGGCTACAGGGAGACCCTGTCTCAAAAAGACCAAAAAAAAAAAAAAAGAAGTAGAGGGTCATCCTCAGCTACTCATCAAGTTTGAGGCCTACCTGGAATACATGAGACCCTGTCTCAAAAGAGGAGAGAGGACTTGAGAGGTGCTTCAGCCTGTTAAACTGCATAAGCATGAGGGAGGACCAGAATTCAGATCTCAGCACCCACATAACAAGGCGTGGTCTTGCACATACCTGTAACCCCAGCTCTCAGAGGGATAGAGACCTGATTGCTGCTTAGCTGGAAAAATTTGGGCTTTAGGTTCAGGGAGAAAACCTTCAAAAGAGTAAAGCAGAGTGATAGAGAACACCTGTTTGCCTCTTTTCACCTCTGATGGATCTCTCTTTAACTCTGTCTCTTTTTCTCTTTCTCTTTCTCTCAGAATTTGGGGGGCCGCAAGATGGTTCATCAGGTGAAAGGACTTTGCTACAGAATCCTAAAGACCTAAACTTGATCCTTGGAACCCAGACAAAAGGTCATATATGGAAGCATATCCATAATGTCAGGATTCCTTTGACAAAGTAGGGCACAGACAGGAGAATCAGCAGAGGCCTGGCGGCGTGCAACACTTACACTGATATATACATGATAATTAAAAGAATTTTTAGTACAAAAACCAATTTTGTTTTAAGGAGTGAGTTTATTATCTCTTCACAACACTAGAAAAATATAACCATTATGTAGTTTGTCAGATTGTAACAGTCATCTCTGTTGACTCCAACATTAGTTGTCTGTTTTATTTTTAATTTTTTTATTATTTTTTATGTGTATGAATGTAGTATCTGCATGTAGGTTTTTGCATCCGTGTCATGCAGTGCTGCAGAGGTCAGAAGAAGGAGTTGGATTTCCCTGGAACTGGAGTTAAAGATGGTTCTTTTTTTTTTGTATGTGTATGAATGTACTGTCTGCATGTAGGTTTGTGCACCTGCTGCTATGTGGGTGCTAAGAATCGAACCTTCGTCATCTGCAACAGCAGTCAGCGCTCTTCTGAATCATCTCTCCAGCCCCAGTTGTCAGTGTTTTTGTTTTGTTTTGTTTTGTTTTTAAGATGGTTGAATCAGGGACTGGAGAGATGGCTCAGTGTTGAAGAGCACTGAGTGCTCTTGCAGAGGACCCAGGTTCGATTTCCGCACCCACAGGGTGGCTAAGAACTGTGTTAGGCCAGGTATGGTGGCACACACCTTTAATCCCAGAACTCAGGAGGCAGAAGCTAGCAGATCTCTGTGAGTTCAAGGCCAGCCTAGTCTACGTAGCAAGCTCCAGGCCACCTGGCACTAAAGGGAGACCCTGTCTCAAAAAAAAAACCAAAAACAAAAAAGTCCAGCGTGGTGGCACACGCCTTTAATCCTAGCACTCAGGAGGCAGAGGCAGGCGGATCTTGTGAGTACAAGGCCAGCCTGATCTACAGATCAAGTTCCAGGACAGCTGGGGCTATAGGGAGACCCTGTTTTGAAAAGACCAAAAAACATAAATAAATAAAAATAAATAAAAAATAAAAAATGGTTGAATCCAAATGATATTATTTTTGTGGATTTTAATTCTTTTAGCTATGACATTTTCTCCTGACAGATTATGTAGAGAAGTAATGCTTTTCTAATGGCAGGTCTCAGTTCTATGAGTGGAGTTACAGAACATCATAATGAAATTAGCTTGGCCTCTCCGAAGGTCGATAATGGTAACAATACAAGACATTTGTCTTCCAGTGAAGGAATGCTCTTTTAAAATTAAGAAATCATTTGCCTCTGACACATGTATTTATTCTTTTTTTTTTTCTTTTTGAGACAGGGTCTCCCTATAGCCCCAGCTGTCCTGGAACTCGTTCTGTAGACCAGGCTGGCCTTGAACTCACAAAGATCCACCTGCCTCTGCCTCCCAAGTGCTAGGATTAAAGGCGTGTACCACCACATGTATTTATTCTTAACTAGAGTGAAATGGATTCTGGTTTTGAAAGATGTTCAGGCTTCTCTACAAGTTAATTTCTTACTGCTTTTATATGTCAGTGCTTTTTTTTTTTTTTAATTTTATTTATTTTTGTATGTGTATGAGTGTACTGTCTGCATGTAGGTCAGTTGAAAAGCAATGGACTGATGTCTTTGGCGGAGGATATTTCAAGACAGCCTAATGTAGAAATGGTGGCGTGGCTTTTTTTTTTTTTT
>VZQC01012458.1:1072274-1168678 GCA_009823505.1 Rhizomys pruinosus | reverse complement strand
AGGGGCTGGAGAGATGGCCTAGCGGTTAAGAGCGCCGACCGCTCTTACAGAGGACCCGGGTTCGATCCCCAGCACCCACATGGCGGCCGAGAACCGTCTAAAACTCCAATTCCAGGAGAACTCCAGTTCCAGGGGAATCCGAGACCCTCTTCTGACCTCCGCGGCGTTGCACGACACGGGTGCACAGACTTGCATGCAGACAGTACATTCATACACATACAATAAATAAATAAAATTAATAAAAAAAAAAAATTTAAAAAAAAAGAGCTTACAACAGAGTGAATGAGAATGCAGTTAAGTGGTGGCCAAGGCATTTCATGGGGTAGAAATACTTTACACCAGGGAAAGATTTCACACTATGGAAACTCAGATTTATTTATTTCACAGAAATGAAGGGAAATGGGAATATACTAATTTAAATTAAAAAGCAGAACAGACTAAATGAAAGTACTAAATAACTCACTTCAGTGGAAAATATACCAGTGCTCTTTTGGAAGAAGTTTATGAGAAACAAAATTATAATCAGAAGATTGTTTTTGTTAAGCACGGACTTAATTCAGATATTTAATATATTTTAAGTATTTTCTTCAAGGCTAGACAAGTTAACTTTGAATCAAGGCACATCTTTACCCTCCAAATGGTATTAAATCTCTGATCTTGTGTAATAGACAATCATCTTTTTTTCAGAGTAAATGCAGGTTTTGTTTTTTCTTGATTCTGGATCAGTGTCCTTTGTATACCTAGTTCTGGCGTTACCCAGTACATAGTTCTGTCATAGTCCTAACTCAGTAAGTTGTGGGAATGATTTATTACCTCTGTTGATCTACCTATGCTGGTTTATTATATTAAGTAGACTATTCCATATAGTTCTAATTAATTTGCTTTTCTGATTTTAAATCCTGAGTTACTGTATATGTTATTGAACTAAGACTGTAAGTAGTTTAACAATGTACTTTTCAAAACTTTAATACCTTTTTTTTTTCTTTTTGAGACAGAGTCTCACTATAGCCCCAGAACTCACTATGTAGACCAGGCTGGCCTGGAATTCATAATGATCTGCCTGCCTCTGCCTTCTGAGTGCTGGGATTAAAGGCATGCACCACCACACTCAGCAATTAATACTATTTTTAACTATTCCAAAATTAGCAGAAGGCATATGTTTACTCTCTAAAGCAAGAATAAGGATATCTTTGACACAAACTGAGAATTTCTCAACAACCAGAAAACATAAAAAGGACACAGATGAAACATGATACTTTCCTAAAATCTAGTTCCCTTGATCTTCCTGTAGTTCCAGCTGGGCTTATACCAATTCTTTTAGTGCATAATATTTAGTTGCTATGTATTTCTTTTTTCTTTTTTTTTTGTATTTTTGAAATAGGGTCTCCCTTTAGTCCCAGCTGTCCTGGAGCTCGCTCTGTAGACCAGGCTGGCCTTGAACTCAAAGATCTGCCTGCTTCTGCCTCCCAAGTGCTAGGATTAAAGGCATGCCGGGCAGTTGCTATGTATTTCTAAACAAACTCACATAGTCAATACATACTCCTAATGTGAAAATGTTTTATGTACTTTGGATTCCGTATTTGATGTGCTTTATTCATGGCCTTTTTGTCTCTCTTTAGCTTTGCTCTTCAAACTTTTGTTCAATCCTTTTCCTATTTAAAATTTTTTAAAGTGTGTGTGTGTGTGTGTGTGTGTGTGTGTGTGTGTGTGTGTACACATACACCATGGCACACATGTGGATATCAGAAGACAACTTTAAGGAATTAATTTTCCTTGTACCATCTGGGTCCCAGGGATCCAGCCCAGGCTGTCAGGCTTAGTGCTAAATACCTTTATTCATTCGCCCATCTCACCGGCCCCTTCTGTTATATTTTCCTGCCGTTCTTCTCTAATCCCTCTTCTGACAGAATGTCTTTTTGTTCCCACAGTATTGTTTTTCTAGCCTAATAACTTTATTTTTTTAATTTTTAAAAATTATTTATTTATTTTTAATGTATATGAATGTACTGTCTGCATGTAGGTTTGTGCACCCATGCCGTGCAATGCCACGGAGGTCAGAAGAGGGTCTCAAGTTCTCCTGGAATTGGAGTTACAGACGGTTCTCAGCCGCCATGTGGGTGCTGGGGATCGAACCCGGGTCCTCTGCAAGAGCAGTTGGTGCTCTTAACCGCTAGGCTATCTCTCCAGCCCTAGCCTAATAACTTTAAATAATGCTACTTAGAGTTTACATGATATGGGGTAAAATGGTACCAATATGTGAAAAAAGCTTATTAGTGTTAAGTGATCATGATCATATTGGAGTTCAGTCAGAACTGTACCAGGTGATAATCACTTCCTGCCCCCAAGGATATATTTCTGAGAGGTGCAGAATCCTTATAGATCTTTATAATCTCTTCTCAAAAATACCAGTATTCTCTGTGTCAAGCTCCTTTTTTAAGCACAAAAATAGTCACTCTAACCTATCAGGATTTTAAGGAAAATAACTTTTAAGGGTTGAAGAGATGGCTTAGTACCTAATGTACTCACTTTGAGAACTTGAGGACTTGAGTTCTGATCCCCATCACCTACATAAAAAGCTGGGTATGGCTGTATCTTCCTGTGACCCCATCATTGGAGGAACAGAAATAGGAGCCCCAGAACTCAGTGGCCAGCCAGTTTAGCCAATCAGTAAACTCCAGGTTCAGTGAAGAGACCCTGTCTCAAAAAAAAAAGGTGGAGGGGCTGGAGAAATGGCTAAGCAGTTAAGAGCACCCACATGGCAACTAACAGCCATCTGTAAATCCAGTTCCAGGGAATCCAGTACCACCTTCTGACCTCCGTGGGATTGTATGACACAGGTGCACTGATATGCAGGCGATACACTCATACACATAAAAATAACAAAATATTTAAGGGAAAAGGAAAAAAAAAAAAAAAGCTATAGCAGTCAAGGATGACACCTGATGTCAATCTCTGTCCTGCATATACACACACAAAATTTTTTAAGTTAAATTAAAAAAAAAAATTAAATACTTGCTTCAGTGTTTAATATTAGATGATTCTCTTTTGTCCCTGCTGTTATTAATTGGGGATGATAGAGCATTTCACATTGTGAAAGGTAATTGATGTGATGATCATCTTATGAATTTTTTGAAATCTTTTCTCTTTTTTTCTCAAGTTTTGTTTTGTTTTGTTTTGTTTTTTTGTTTTTGAGACAGGGTCTCATGATGTTGCCCTGGCTGGCCTAGAACTCACTTTGTAGACCAAGGTGACCTCAAACTCACAGAGATTCACTTGCTTCTGCCTCTTATGCTGAGATTAAAGTCATGTACCACCATGCCTGGTGGAAGTGATCTTTTGGTATTTAGAAATTTCTTTCAACACTGAAGTAAAGTAGCAGGTATGTCCTCAAAATATTTACAGATTTCTAATTATATCCTTAAGTTTTTCATTTGAGTAACCAGATTTCTTTAAATGTCATGGTTTAAATAAATAGCATATTTTACTCAACCAGTCTCTGCCCAGAGCATATAAATATATAAAACTTGTAAGGATAAGATTTTTTTTTTTTTTTTTGGTCTTTTCGAAACGGGCTCCCTGTAGCCCCAGCTGTCTTGGAACTTACTCTGTAGACCAGGCTGGCCTTGAACTCACAAAGATCCGCCTGCCTCTGCCTCCCAAGTGCTAGGATTAAAGGCATGCGCCACTACGACTGGCCAAGGATAAGAGCTTCTTAAGCTGATTAGCCAAAGGTAATTTCTAGCTGTTTGTAGAGTCTTCTGTAGTTTTTTGGCAAGTGGCTAAAGTTGTTAGAGTTTTTGTTTTCGTTTTTTTTTTTTTTTTTTTTTTTTTTTTTTTTTTTATATTTTTTGTTTTTGTTTTTTTGTTTTTTTTTTTTTTTTTTTTTTTTTTTTTTTTTTTTTTTATTATTTTTTTTTTTTTTTTTTGGTCTTTTGTTTTGGAGACAGGGGTCCTCCCTGTAGCCTCAGCTCACCTTGAACTTACTATGTAAACCAGGCTGACCTTGAACTCACAGAGATTAAAGCCATGTGCCAACACACCCAGCAGGAATGTTTTTTAAACTAATGCTTTTTATAAAGCCGATACTACTGGAATTTCAGTTCTTTATTTTAAACATTATTCTATTAAATTCAAAAATCTTATATCTTTTAATATTTTTATATAACTGCCCTGAATCTTACCTTCCACCGACTTGATTTTTCCAGGCCCCAAATTCTCACCAGTCCATCTCCTTCAAAATCCATTCCAATTCCACAGCCCTTCCGACCAGCTGATGAAGATCATCGAAATCAGTTTGGGCAACGAGACCGGTCCTCCTCAGCTCCCAATGTGCATATAAACACAATAGAACCTGTCAATATTGATGTAAGTACTAGCATTGCTAAAACTAAACAATTCAGATATGTATTTTTCTGTTACACTTTTAATGCAGTTTGGAGATAAATGTCACCTTTCATTTATTAGTTAAGTGCTAGGCTCAGAGTTCAAAAAAGCTTGTCATCTCAGGTGATATTAAGTATTTCACTACTGCCAAATTACAGTATTCTGATTTTTTTTTCCCCTAGGATACCATCTCTGAAAAAGTTTTATCATAAATAAAATTTATTTAAATATAGGAATTAACAGAATCCCTTGAGGGCATTTATGAACCCTCTTAAATTTTTTACGCAGTTTTGATTGTGCTGTAAAAATGAAAATAAAATTAAGAATTTCAGTTTATACTAGTTTGGCATTGTAACCAACAAAAGCAATTCCATATTTATACTTAAAATCATATGATTGGAACTATAATTTAAATTTTACTAAATATAAGAGAAATACTTGACTGTAAATTTTAATTTCATTTTCCAAAATAACTCATGAATTTGAGATTATAAATCTTTTATTATAAAAAAATCTTTTACTATGATTTTTTTTTCTGTATTTTGGGATAGTGAATATTATTTAAGTGGCTTTTGTTTTTTCTACTACCAGTTTTCCTTAACAATGGTCTTCCTGTATCTAGGTAAACCTGAATCCAAAGGCAGAAAGAAGTAGGAAAGTGAGCCGAGCGTGGTGGTGCACGCCTTTAATCTCAGCACTCGGGAGGCAGAGGCAGGCAGATCTCTGTGAGTTCAAGGCCAGCCTATTCTACAGAGTGAGCTCCAGGCCAGCTGGGACTAAAGGGAGACCTTGTCTCAAAAATAAAAAAATAAATAAATAAAAATAAAAAGAAAGAAGTAGGACAGTGAAATGTGGTAATAAGAAGTAAAACCATTGTAGATTAGGCGTGTTCTTGGAATTCAAACTTATAGCCTTCATTTTCATTTGAAAACCATCATCTTTTTAGACTGTTTCTCTTTTCCTCTGATGATGACTCTTTTGTGGTCTCTGGGTTTGAACATGTATATGTCTTGCTTTTTCATCCTCCTCATAACCAGCCATAGGATCACACTTTTCCTTGTCATGTGTGTCCCAGACTAGTTCTCACCATTTGGCCCCATAGTTCTTCATTTGAATAACTTACTGTATTTCTCTCCTAAGGAGATTTCCTACCACTGATTTCTCTTTATCCATTTCCATTGTTTATGTATAAGGAGAATAATTTTCATAACACTTACCATCATCTGTTCATTTGTTCCAAAACTTTCAGTGACTTAGCTTTTTTTTGTCTTTTTGAGACAGGGTCTCCCTGTATATAGCCCCAGCTGGCCTGGAATTCACTCTGTAAACCAGGGTGGCTTAGAACTCAATAGAAGTCCTCCTGGCTGCTGGGATTAAAAGCATATGCTGCCATGCCCGGCTAGTGACTTAGTATTTTTATTTATGCTTGGTTACTTCTTATTCCACAAAAATTGTACCCTTGACTCTGCGCTCATCAACTAGGGATAGCATACCATCTTTGCTCTCTATGATGTCACAATTTAATGGGTGAATCAGATATATTAATAATCACAGAAAGGACAATGGTAGTTCACAGAAGGGCTAATGAACTCTACCTAGTTGGATCTAGGAATATTCAGCAGAGAAGGTATGACCTTGAAGCCATATTGTCAAAGGTGATTTAATTAAATATACTATGTATGGGATTAGAAAGGAATGAATGTTGCTCATGGAAGGGGGAATGGTTGAAATTAAGAAATGTATGAAATGCACAAAAATTTTAAGAAAAAAAATCAATAAAAAATTAAGAAAAAAAATAAGAAAGTCAGTTCCCTGAAAAGTCTCTATAAACTTAAATGATTATGATTTAAGTTAAGATTATAAACTATGATTTTTATAGTTCAGATTTCAGATATGTACCTGATGCTAAAAAATGCATATAAAATTGCCATCAATATTAACCAGTAGGTTAAAAAAAAAGAAAATATTATATATAAGGAATTGAAATTGCCTTTACGTGGATCTGATTGATAATTGATATTATAGAAGTTTAGAGTTCGCCGGGCGTGGTGGCACATACCTTTAATCCTAGTGCTTGGGAGGCAGAGGCAGGCGGATCTTTGTGAGTTCAAGGCCAGCCTGGTCTACAGAGTGAGTTCCAGGACAGCTGGGGCTACAGGGAGACCCTGTCTCGAAAAAGACAACTGAAAAAAAAAAGTTTAGGGTTCAAGAGAAGACTGGCAAATGATGGAAAATGAAGCTAGGTAGTGTCCAAAGTGTGCTTTGTATATCATTCTGAAGCTAGTGGCAGGAATTCTGACAAACTTTTTGTTTTCTTTTTTTTTCTTAGCCTGGAACTTGCTCAAGGCCAGCTTGGGCTTTTTTTCTTTCTCACCCTCTCGAATACTAGGTTTATCTGGCCCAAAACACTTTACATGCAATAGATCACTTCAGTATTTTGGTAAAACCTTTAATTGTAGTGTAGAGGATAGATCAAATGGGTAACATATCTAAGGGCAGAACTGTTAATAATGTGGCTTTTGTAGTGTTGCAGGCAAGATATGATAATGTTGAAACTCAAGTAGCAGAATTGGTAGCAAGAAAGAGAATTAAGAGATTGGAGACTATAGTGGAAGAATTCTTAGAAATCTTGAAATGACAATTTATGTGTACTTACTGTGTGTCAGGCACTATGCTAAGTGCTTTAAATAAAATTTCTTGTTCTAACCTCATAAGGAGCTTATTATTCTTATTTTACTTGGAAGAATATTGTTTGCAAGAGTGTGAGGAATCAACCCTTAATCACATGGCTAGTAGATGACTGAAATGGACGTAGGTGATTTAAACCTGGTTTCTTCTCTTTATGCCTAACCTATTCTTTACCAGTAGAGGAAAGAAGAAAAGAGAAGTAGAAGGTAACGTCCAGGTTTCTGTCTTGTAGACACTTGGCTGTAGACCTGGAGAAGAGCTGTAAGAACCTTTCATTTTTACTCAGAGTGGCTTTAGGATATCTATAGACTTACAGAGTTAAACCTCCTATAGCCATTGAGTATAATGACCTCAAATGAAAATACAGTTTGAAGTAAATTGGCGCATTTGTGTCAGTCAAGACCATACGTATAATTATGTTACTCAAAGAATATATATAAATTAGAAAGAGTAGAAAATACCACCCTGTAGGGAAAAAAAGGAAAGAAATTGCAATCTGGTGAATACAGCATTGGAGCAGAAACTGTTGTTCTCTGTTGCCTTCATGAGCTCCTCATAAGCCCAGCTTTTGAACAAAATAAAAGTAGTGAAGAGGCCAAAGGGAGAGCTTTCAAGAATGCAGACCCTTGATGCTACTTACAATTAAGATTCACATTACATGGGGCTAGAGAGAAGGCTTAGCACTTAAGAGCAGTTAAGCTGCTCTTGCAGATGACCCAGGTTTGAATCCCAGCACCCACATGGCTGCTAACAACCCTTTGTAACTCTGGTTCCAAGGGAATCCACCACCCTCTTCTGGCCTCTGTGGGCATTGCAAACAGGAGTGCACTTACATACATGCAGAGCACACACATACGCAAAAATAAGTAAAAAATTTTTAAGAGATTCAAATGAGATAATGATTAAAATGAGTACTGGCTTTGACAATTATATTATTGGGGAGGGGGTGTGGCAAGAAGACTCAGCAGGTAAAAGTGCCTGCCTGCCACACAAGCCTGATGACCCAAAATTCACAGAAGATGGAGAGAACAGAGAACAGACTTCCAAAAGTAGTCCTCTGACTTCCATACAAGCTCTGTTTCACACATTTGGGGTTGGGGTGCATGGCTCAATTGCAGAATACTTACCTAATGTGTGAAATCCTGGTTTCAAACCCCAACACCATTAATTTTTCAAGTAATTTTGACTTCAAGGGCAAGTAGACAAGAGAAAAGCAGGTAAGGAAATAGGACTGTCAGGTTTTTTGTTGTTGTTGTTGTTTTTTGTCTTTTCGAGACAGGGTCTCCCTGTAGCCCCAGCTGTCCTGGAACTCACTGTGTAGACCAGGCTGGCCTTGAACTCACAAAGATCCGCCTGCCTCTGCTTCCCAAGTGCTAGGATTAAAGGCGTGCGCCACCATGCCCGGCTTAGGACTGTCAGTTTTTAGAAACTTGGCTATATAGGAATAACAAAAGAACTAAACTTCATGCAAACTTGAGTAACAGTTTTCAGTATAATACTTTCAACGTATTTTATACCTGCAGAGGAAGAAGCCAGTGAAAAGAGGTTGAAAATAAAGTTGCTTAAGTTTGAAAATGGTGTCTTACAGAGATTACGATGAATTAAAAGGGATATAGCTCTTTACAGACTGCATAATATTGGGCAAATTACTTAGCCCTGTGCCTGGTAGTGATGAGAAACACGTTTTATGCCTGGTACATAAAGAAAAGAATTATAAGCCAGGCATAGTGATGCACGCCTTTAATACCAGCACTCAGGAGGGCAGAGGCAGGCGGATCTCTGTGAGTTCAAGGCCAGCCTGGTCAACATAGTGAGTTCCAGGGCTGCTAGGGCTACAGGGAGACCCTTTCTCAAAAAGATCAAAAGAAAAGAAAGAATTTATAAGCCAGCCAGGCTTAGTGGTGCTTGCCCGTAATCTAAGCACCTGGAGGTAGAGGTAGGAAGATCAAGAGTTCAGGTCATCTCCAGCTACATGAATTTGAGGCCAGCATATACTCACTGCATGATACCCCATCTCGAAAGTAATTAGAAATTATAGCTAATATTATTATTGCAAGTGTTTTTAGATAACAAAGATCTACCAAAAGTTCTTTGGTTGTTTGTTTGTTTTGTAATGCTGACGTGAAAGGGATATAAAAATAGGGACGATAAAAGAGTGAAGTATGAAATGGTTTTTGGAATGCTAGAATATCTGTTTAACATAGAACAAGTAGGCAGATTGGCGTGGAGTGTGTGTGTGTGTGTGTGTGTGTGTGTGTGTGTGTGTGTGTGCGCGCGTTTGTTTAAGACAGTCTCCCTGTAAGGCATGGAGCTTTAAGAACACATGTGAGACTGAAAAATGTAAGCTTGTGTTGGGACTAGTGATAGGTTGTAAGAGTGGAGAAAGCCAAATTTGGCCAGTCCACAGCTTTAGGGAGTTTTAGAGCTAGTATAGAAAATAGGAGAGAGTTACAACCTTTCTTTTGTGGATCCTTCTTTCTAGAAACCCCTTTGCTTCTCTCCACTTCTATATATTCCTCACATCCCAACTCACATTCTTTGACTGCTTCCCTAATGCCCAAATCCTATAGTAACTACTTTTGCATCATAGTCACCAGCTCTCAGAGTTCTGGAGGCTCAAAGCCCAGCATAAGGATTTCTAAATCCTCTAGTCTAGGATGAGAATATAGCTCAGTGATAGAGCGCTTGCCTAAATCCTCTAGTCTTTATGCATAGCATTAAAAATCTTGTCAACTCTGAGTGGTTAAAAAAAAAATCTTGTCAACTATACCATTAGGTGGTAGTAAGTTGATATCTCTTTTATTCTTAAAATGTTAATCTTGCCAGGCCACTTGGGAGGTAGAAGCAGGCAGATCTTTGTGCGTTCAAGGCCAACCTGGTCTACTTGGTGAGTTCCAGGTCATCTAGAGCTACAGGGAGACCCCGTTTCAAAAAAAGACCAAAAAGAAAAAAGATGTTATTCTTATTTTATTTTCTTGTGCCTGTATCTCCCTTCCAGTGAGCTTGTAAGCTCTCAAAACCACCAAGATTTTTATTTAATGGTAACCAGGCCTAGCTCTCTGTTTGAAATTGTATTTGTTTATTTGTTTGTCTATTTGTTTATTTGTTTTGTCTTTTTGAGACAGGGTCTCCCTGTAGCCCCAGCTGTCCTAGAACTTACTCTGTAGACCAGGCTGGCCTTGAACTCACAAAGATCCACCTGCTTAAAGGCGTGCGCCACCATGCCCAGCTTGAAGTTGTTATTTATTAATTATTCTCTAGAAAATGTTGAAGATTTTATGTTAATACATGAGCATGACAGAAATATACTTGTAAAGAATTTACCCTGTTTTAACCAGTAAGCAAAATGGTGCCTGTTTGCAAAGAACCTATTTAAGAGACATTTGGGGGGCTGGAGAGATAGTCTAGCGGTTAGGAGCGCCGACTGCTCTTGCAGAGGACCCGGGTTCGATCCCCAGGACCCACATGGCAGCTAAGAACCATCTGTAACTCCAATTCCAGGAGAACTCCAGTTCCAGGGGAATCCAAGACCCTCTTCTGACCTCTGCGGCATTGCACAACACAGGTGCACAGACCTGCATGCAGACAGTACATTTATACACATACAGAAATAAATAAAATAAAATAAAAAAAAAGAGACATTTGGGGCCATTCAATCCCTCACATTTAAATTAAACTGAGTAAACTAATCCATGTTTTCCTATTAGGGTTCAAATTGCATTAGGAGTAGAATTTCCCCTCCTGCCAACATTGTTTTAAAAAGCTGTGTTTTATATAATAAAGACCAATTTTAGCTGGGCGTGGTGCCTTTAATCCTAGCACTTGGGAGGCAGAGGCAGGTGGATCTTTGTGAATTTAAGGCCATCCTGGTCTACAGAGTGAGTTCCAGGACAGGTAGGGCTACAGGGAGACCCTGTCTCAAAAAGACAAAAAAAAAAAAAACCAAAGACCAATTTTAACAAAGTCATTGTTTGAGCTAGTTTGATTTTTTTTTTTTTCTTTATAATGTGTCTTGTGCATCCATATTTTTATGATGGTATTCATATTTTTTATTTTGTATTTTTATCATATGTAAACATACTTCATGTTTCAAGCTTCATAATTGTTTTGGTAACTACATAGTCCTTCGTTAATTTGATAAACCATTACCATAATATGTCAAAATGCCTATAATAGGGAAGTAATTATTTCTGATTTTTGGTGTGATGGATAATGTTGCACTAAACATCTTTGTGCATATCATTTTTTTTCTTCTGAATTATTTCCTTAGGAAAAATTCCCAGAAGTGGAATTACAGGATCAAAGGGTATGAACATTTTTATGGCTCTTAATATGTGCCAGTAGAATTTAAGGATTGAATGAAGCCATTGAATGGCCTGAAATGGATTTCAACATTTTATTAGGACTAATAATCCGTTTGATGGATTTAGGGTTAGGTTGGCAAGTACTTCCAAATTTAGATTTTATCATGTAACTCGCTAATTTCATAAGCTTTGTTTTGTGAAGTAATTATAAGACAGGTAGTATTTTGAATTAACCTTTCTGCTAATACATAGTGGAAAATTCATTGTTGTTGTTATTTTCTTATCGCGTGCTTTGAATAAATATATTTTACTATTTGTTTGTAGGATTTGATTAGAGACCAAGGGTTTCGTGGTGATGGAGGTAAGTAGTGATTTCAGTTTAAAAGAAAGAAAAGCAAAAACCACAGGATAAATTGCATTTGCTTTGCTGCTTGTCTCCTTTATACTTGCTTCTTTCATGAAACAGACACAGAGAAAAATATGTAGAGAAAACCAAGTGGTTTTTTTTGTTTTGTTGCCATTTACTGATAAATTTTTTTAACTTGCTCATGAGTAGAGAAAATGAGAAGACATAAAAGAAAATCTTAAATGTTCCATCTTCCGTTTTAAAATACTGTACCAAAGAAAGATCCTTAATTGTTTTACCAGTTTATTAATTTCTGCTGCTTCTAAAGCTGGAGTTGCTTTATTTCTTTTGGCCTCTACTAAAAATACTTACAGATGGAACTTAAAATCAGATAAAAGTTGCTAAATCATTCTTTGGGAGAATCCCTTGTATTGCCTGCTACAGCTTCTTGGCTTGTCAGACTTTATCAAGCATTTCCTTTCAGCTTTCTAGAGGCATGAAATGTACATTTCATGGAATGGATGAATAATGAAAAACTCAGTTACCCTTTTATTAGTGTAGTAGAGAAAATATGTAAATGAGATATTTAATTTAGATTTCTTAACAGAATTTTTATATAGCCTTCACTCTAACCATGGCAATATTATGTATGTGTGTATATATATATTATATATATATATTTTAAAGACAGTATTGCTTAAGAAAATTCTTTTTGAGCCAGGTGTGGTAAGACATGCCTGTGATTTCAGCTGAGACAGGAAGAACATGAGTGAGAGGCCAGCCTCTCCCAAACAAAGCAAAACATACTCTTTTTGTCAGAATTTACCCCATATAATATTTTCTAAGAGATGGTATTTGAGACTGTCTTGAAGTTTTCTTGCAGGAGGTCCATTGTACCTTCTCAGCTGTCTTCTCTCTCACAGTGAAGACCTGTATTAGCTGCAGAACAGGCTTAGAGTTGGACCTTTCACTGTGACTTTCTGTATCTTCAAAATAGATCCAAGCCCAGACTCAATATTGTATATTGAGTAAGCATTGTATAAGCCATCTTATGTTACGGTTCTGTGCACCTGTGAAGTTACCAAAATAATAAGCCTGAATTATATACTCTGGACTTAGTATTAACTGTAGCACATAGTTATACAACAGTTTTTGTTGTTTGTTATTTCATGAACCCACCAGTTAATGTTGCTGCCAGTTTGACTTTCATATGTCTTAATAGCTGTGGTTGCTGATAATTTTGCCTAATACATCCAGCATTTAAATGTTGCCATCATGTTAGCATCACAGTTAACCTAGTCATAAGCATAGCCTGCTTGGTACCTAAAATCAAGTGGCATTTCTTGTCCTTGTTATGAGTCACTCTTGAAAAATTCATTGAGATTTTATGAAAATATAAGCAGATTTTTTTTTAAAGTCCAGATTTATTTTGTGAAGCAGGCTTCCGTTCATCTAATTTATTCCCCATGACTTCTTTCATTTCTTCTGTGTGTCTGTCTTCTTGTGTTTGCCTGCCCCTCTCTTTCTCTTCTAACAGCCCCCTTGAACCAGCTGATGCGCTGTCTTCGGAAATACCAATCCCGGACTCCCAGCCCCCTCCTACATTCTGTCCCCAGTGAAATAGTGTTTGATTTTGAGCCTGGCCCAGTGTTCAGAGGTAGTTGGGCTCTTCTTTCTTGTTTTCACCCAAGCAAACTAAATATAAACTACAGATTCTGTTATGCCTCACCCTCACAGCGTGTGTTTGTAAGCGTGCGAGTTTTAAGTACTAAAATTCGGCTTGGCCTGGCTGGAATGCTCTGACTGTGCTTTTCATACATACTACTGTAAGCTTTTACAGTATGCTGTCTATAATAAGATTTTAAAAACAAGAAAATTCTGAGTTGGGATTTTCATCTTGTTTATTGTTGTCTTATTTCTGCTTTGTCTTGATAATTTGTTAAATTCAGTGGGTGGGATACAGGAGGCAGGAGTGGTTTACAGTCTGGATTCTTTTTATGTTAATCCATTAGAATGGTAACTTGGATAAACAGAGTAATATTACCAGTTATTGTGGAGTTTTGAGAAAATAAAAATATAAATGGAAACTCCAAGATTTCTGTTCGTGTCATGGTGGCTTACACCTGTAATCCCAGCACTTGAGAGGCAGAAACAAGAAGAGGTCACTGTAGGTTTGAGGCCAAAAGATTTTTTATGAGGCTTTTGACACATTTTTTAGATTTTGTAATATCAGTAATTTTTGTTACTTCTTTTTCTCCTAATATGGGATGTATATATTTTGAATAACTCATAAACAGTTCAGAAAATCCTTTGAATTATTATGCCTTAACATCAAGAAAAAGTTATCAATATAATTATATTCTCCCATAGTGGGTTCCAGGCCAGCTGGAGCTACAGGGAGAGTATGTCTCAAAAAGACAAAAAAAAAAAAAAAAAAAAAATTCCAGATAACATTTTCTTTTAGAAAATTGCGTATGAGATACTAGAACTTTTATATGGTACTGCATGTTATAGTACCATGATTATAACCATTAAGTTATAAAATATTTACCCAGATTAATGTTGTCATTGACATTCTAGTTGTTTGAAATATCGTGGCTTTTTTTTTTTCCAACTTTACAAAAAAAAATTACTTTTTTGTAATTCCTTGAAGATTACATGTACTGTATATGAAAATACTACCTGGAAATCTCAGTCCTACTCAGCTATACCCACTGAGAGACATTGCCCTGACCCCCTCTGAACCAGGTACTATACATGCTTTCTGTTGCATTAGCAATTCGAAGTTTACCCATCAGAAAGATTTCATGTCTGCTAACTGAACCCACTTCCAAAGAGTTTATTTTGGGCTTGCTTGGCTTATAAAATATTGGCCCATACATATATATAATTGAGATGCCATAGCACTGGTTTTCCAGAGTGTCTCAAGAAGCCTACTCAAAGCCGGACGTGGTGGCGCACGCCTTTAATCCTAGCACTTGGGAGGCAGAGGCAGGAGGATCTTTGTGAGTTCAAGGCCAGCCTGGTCTACAGAGTGAGTTCCAGGACAGCTGGGGCTACATGGAGACCCTGTCTCGAAAAGACAAAAAAAAAAAAAAGAAGCCTACTCAGCCATAAAGGTAACAATAATCTATATTTAATATAAAAGGTCTCCATTAACCATAGACACTCCCTACCATCACTTAAAAGTAAAACTTGTAGTTAGGGATCATACTTAATTTAGAGCTATTGGGGCTGGAGAGATGGCTCAGCGGTTAAAAGCACTGACTGCTCTTGCAGAGGACCTGGGTTCGATTCCCAGCACCCGCATGGCAACCAAGAACCGTCTTTAGTGCCTGGCATGGTGGCGCACACCTTTCATCCCAGCACAGGCAGAGGCAGGCAGATCTCTGTGAGTTCAAGGACAGCCTGGTCTACAGAGCTCCAGGCCAGCTGGGACTAAAGGGAACCCCGTCTCAAAAAGACCAAAAAAAAAAAAAAAATTTAGAGCTATCATGAAAGAAATATTTTTAACATTACGGCCATTAGAAAATATTTTTATTTTGAGGTTTGCATCTTTTTAAATATCAAAACTGTTGGAAGTTACACAAAATAATTTGCATTGATTTTTGAACAGGAATTTGGGAGCATTTTTTAGAAATTGTTACTTGGTTCAGAGATTGTGCTTTTCTAGACTTGGCACCATTAAGCAGAGTCTGTGTCTATTATTCTGCATCTTAAATGTCATTAAGTTTGCCAGTAAACTAAAAGAAATTATACTACTTAACACAAATGAGACCTCTTTTGGGCCTATACTCTAAAAAAGATCAGGATTTGGATATACATTGTGTTTTAAAAGTCAGTCTAGGTCCCCCACTCTCCACCCCTATGAAATGAACATCGCTGCTCCTCCCTTATGTGCATAATTATCCCTTTTTTCTAATTTAGGGTCAACCACAGGTTTGTCTGCCACCCCACCTGCCTCATTACCTGGCTCACTCACTAATGTGAAAGCCTTACAGAAATCTCCAGGACCTCAGCGGGAAAGGAAATCATCCTCATCCTCAGAAGACAGAAATCGAATGGTAAGAATATATGATGTCTTTTTTTTTTTTGGTAAAGTTCTTTCTTTTTAGAAATCACAGCCAAATGTTTGCACCTTTTGAATATATTAGGTATATATATGATGCAAAATTCCCAGCATTAATAGTTTTTTCCATAAAGGATGTTCCCACAAAACTGATATTTTTTTCAGACTTTTAGTTGAATTTTTACAATTTTCATACAAATAAATTGATAATATTTAGATTCCCTCACCTATCCACACCTCTTTTGCTTCTCATTCAATTTAATATACTCTATTTTACATATAGAATCTAATTTTTGTCCCCAAATGTCCTGTAGTGTGGTTCTTTCAACTGGAGTCTGTATAAGCTACCTGGAGTCCTATCCTTAATATCCTTAAAAGAGACTGCCCCTCCCCTCCCAAGCAACCATCGGTGCCAGAATTTTCTTAGGTTGGGTTGGGATTTCTTACCTAGTTCCCCATGTCTATGATTGAATTTTGTCTGGTTTGAACTTGCATGGGACTTGTGCATGCTGTCACCATTGCTTTAAGTTCATATGAATAACTGGCCAACTGTTTGGAAAGCTCTTGTTTCTCCTTGTGGTCATCCACCACCTCTGGCTCTCACAGTCTTTCTGCCCCCTCTTGCACAATGATCCCTGAGCCTTGAAAGGCAGAAGTTTGATATAGATATCCTATTCAGGGATAAGTACTCTGCAGCTCCTTTTTCTCTATACATTGACGAGTTGTGGATTTCTGTATTAATCACCATCTGCTGCATAAGGAAACTTCTCTGATAAGAGTTCACAGAAATGCATTAATCTTTGGTTATGACATTAAGTCATTAAGAGTCAGTTTACGCCAGGCGTGGTGGTGCAGGCCTATAATCCTAGCACTTGGGAGGCAGAGGCAGGCAGATCTCTGTGAGTTCAAGGCCAGCCTGCTACACTATTTATTTTTTACTTTACTACACTATTTATTAGAAAATTTACTATTTACTTTACTACACTATTTATTAGAAAACTAGTATTGGTCTCTCCCCTATGTCCTGTGACCTGTCTACCCTCAGGTTCCTAAGCCTGATATCAATACCAGGTATGGGTCCCATCCTATGAAGCACACAAAACTGATTTTTTTGTTCTCCTCTCTAATGTAACTTTGTAAAAGGCCATTTGGGAAGAGAAGTAATGCTGCTCAGTTTCTAAAATAAGGAAAGAGGGGCTGAAGAAATGACTCAGCAATTAAGGGCTCTGACTGCTCTTGTAAAGGACCTGTGTTCTGATCCCAGCATCTACATGGCAGCTAGCTAACAACCATCTGTAACTCCAATTCCAGGGAATCTGACACTCTATTCTGACCTCTACAGTCATTGCACAACACAGGTGCCCTTACATACATGGAGGAAATACACTCATACACATAACAATAATAAAATATTTAAGCTGGGCATGGTGGCACATGCCTTTAATCCCAGCACTTGGGAGGCAGAGGCAGGCGGATCTCTGTGAGTTCAAGGCCAGTGTGGTCTATGGATCGAGTTCCAGGTCAGCTGGGACTAAAGGGAGACCTCCTATCAAAAAGACTAAATAATAAATAAATAAATAAATAAATGAAATATTTAAAATAAGGAAAGAATAATCAAGTATTTAAAAATCACGATTAAGTATATATGCTCTAAAGGCTGGTTTGGAATTCAAATATCTACCATATGACATCCTCTGTAGTTATTTATTTATTTATTTTTTATTTTTTTATTTTTTTTTGAGACAGGGTCTCTGTAGCCCCTACTGGCCTGGAACTCAGAGAGATCCACTTGCCTCTGCCTCGCCAGTGCTGGGATTAAAGGCAGCGTCACCACACCCAGCTATTCCTCCCTATTCAAAAACTAACTTCCTGCTTTTATCCTACCAGAGTTTAACACCAGCTAGAAAAGAATAACTAGAAAAATTGAGTCATAATTTTAACTATTGTTTCTTCAGTGTGGTGATGAACACCATTATGCTTTTTTGTTTTTCTATTTTGTAAGGAGACCTTACTCTCCCTAATTTCCTCTCAGGCAGGTCAATATATTTAGCATGAAACAAAATGTTTTCCTTTTTGTTTGGCTTGACTTGACTTTTGCACTGTTTTTATTGAGAAAACACTTGGTAGACGAGACTCAAGTGATGATTGGGAGATTCCTGATGGACAGATTACAGTGGGACAAAGAATTGGATCTGGGTCATTTGGAACTGTCTACAAAGGAAAGTGGCATGGTATGTATTTAACAGAGTCATTGGCACAAATCATAATAGGATATGTTTAAATACTTGGGAAGATAGAGGCATGAAGAAGAGGAGTTCAAGGTCTGTATAGAGAGTTCAGGTCTAGCCTGAGCAGCAAGAGACACTCAAAAAAAAAAAATCAAAGAAAATATTCACAGTTTTCATCAGATACAGGAGTCCTCCAAAGGTTTCTAACAAAAACTTTGAAACATAAAACTGGATTCATGCCGGACATGGTGGCATACTCCTTTAATCCCAGCACTCCAGAGGCAGAGGCAGGCAGATCTCTGTGAGTTCAAGGCCAGCCTGATCTATATAAGGGAGTTCCAGGACAGCTGGGCTACAGGAAGACCCTGTCTCAAAAAGACGGAAAAAAAAAAAAAACCTGCGTTCACTGTAAAGTGAGATTCCTGTCACTACTTTTTACAGTAGTAATTTGTAAAGATGAAGATTTTCCAGGTTATCTAGTACTGAAGTGATTTTTTTTTTTAATTTTAGAAGTATTTCTTCTGATAATTTTTTGGTTATCCTAGTCATAAACATTAAAAATGTCAAGCCTAAGCCGGGTGTGGTGGCGCACGCCTTTAATCCTAGCACTTGGGAGGCAGAGGCAGGCGGATCTTTGTGAGTTCGAGGCCAGCCTGGTCTACAGAATGAGTTCGAGGACAGCTGGGACTACAGGGAGAACCTGTCTCGAAAAGACCAACGGAAAAAAAAAAAGAAAGAAAAAAATTATGATTTTCCTCTAAAGGACAATTTTTGGTGGGTTTTTTTGTTTTGTTTTGTTTTTTTGTCATTTTGAGACAGGGTCTCATGATATAGTCCTGACTTGTCTGGAACTTTCCATATAGACCAGGCTGGCCTCAAACTCCCAAGAGATATGACTGCCTCTGCCTCCCAAGTGTGGGATTAAAGACATGTGCCACCACACCCAGGAGACAAATATTTTTTAAACGGATCATATTTAGAGTTGTGACTAAAATTTTGGTGGTAGGAAAATAAATTGCTATAAGCATTCTGGATGATAATTTGACAGTATACTGAGTCAGTAATTCCACTTGTAGAACATTATCCTAGGGAAGTGACTGGACAGGAATGAGCAGATAATTGTGAAAGTATACTCATCAAAGGTCTAGTATTCATGAAAAATTAAAATAACCTTAAGTATCCATTAGTAAAAATTGAGTTAATACATTGAGACATTAATATGTGATTATATAGGAGTTTAAATTTTATAATAGGACCACATTTATTTTTGATGTATGAAGTTATATGAAGCAACATATGTAATATCTTCATGTTATAGAGCTATAGATTGATTGATGGATAGATAGATAGATAGATAGATAGATAGACAGATAGACAGATAGATAGATATGGCATAGCTAATAGAACTCTATTACTTTGAAAGTTGGGGGGGGAAGCCGGGCGTGGTGGCGCACGCCTTTAATCCTAGCACTCAGGAAGCAGAGGCAGGTGGATCTTTGTGAGTTCAAGGCCAGCCTGGTCTACAAAGAGAGTTCCAAGACAGCTGGGACTACAGGGAGACTCTGTCGTGAAAAGACCAAAAAAAAAAAAAAAAAGGGGGGGGGTGAAAAATCAGTGTGAGGAAGGTATAATATATAGTAAAATGTCCATATGAGTTTATAAGTAGATGAAACTCAAAAATGAATACATTTGTGATAAATTGAACATTATAGCCTTCTAGAAGCCCCCTCCAAGCCATCTTCATTCATTCATCCTTCCTGCAAGGGTAACTAACTTGACCTCCATAGGATGTAAGTAGTGTGTCATTTTTTTGTGTTCTGGCTTCTTTCAGCACTGTAAGACTCATCTATATTGTTGGGTATGATTGTGATTCAGTCATCTTCTATATGGTATTCCATTGTGTGACTGTAACCTGATTTCTCCTATCTGCTATATAATGAACATATGGGCAGTTTCCACTTTGCTGGTATTCTGAGTAGTGCAGCTATGAATATTTTTAGTTCGTGCCTTTTGGGGAATATATGTGTACATATTTACTGGCTATTTGCCCAGGAGCCAACTATAGGACCACACTATATGTACTTGAAGTTTTATATATAGTTTCTGCCAGTTTGTTTTTTTTTTAATTTTTATTTATTCCTGTATGTGTATGAATGTACTGTCTGCATGCAGGTTTGTGCACCCATGTCGTGCAATGCCATGGAGGTCAGAAGAGGGTGTCGGATTCCCCTGGAACTGAAGTTCTCCTGGAATTTGAGTTTCACACTGGTTCTTGGCCACCATTGGGTGCTGGGGATCAAACCCGGGTCCTCTGTAAGAGCGGTCGGCGCTCTTAACCACTAGGCCATCTCTCCAGCCCCAGTTTCTGCCAGTTTTATAATGTTGCCAAGTGATTGTACCAGTTTATACATCTAGGACTGTATCAGAATTACAACTTATTCACATTTTATTTAAATTATACCTATAATTTTAATAATTTTACAATCAGTGCCATAAGTAATTCATAGCTTTGAAAACAAAGCTGTTCTGATAAAGAATTTTGCAATTTTCTTTCTTTTACAAAATTTTTATGTATATGATGTTTTCCCTGCATGTATATAAGTGCACTGGATTCCCTGGAACTGGAGTTATGGATGGTTGTTAGCTGCCATATGGGTACTGGGAACTGAACCTGGGTTCTCTGCAAGAGCAGATGGTGTTCTTAACCACTGAGCCATCTCTCCTTTCCCTACAGTTTTCTATTTTAAGCCAGGCTACATTGGGCTTATTCAGCATTCACTTAGTAAATAATACCTCATTTAATATATTGTTAAATAAGGACTGGAGAGATGGCCTAGCGGTTAAGAGCGCCGACCGCTCTTACAGAGGACCCGGGTTCGATCTCCAGCACCCACATGGCGGCTGAGAACCATCTGAAACTCCAATTCCAGGAGAACTCCAGTTCCAGGGGAATCCGACACCCTCTTCTGACCTCCGCAGCATTGCACGACACGGGTGCACAAACCTACATGCAGACAGTACATTCATACACATAAAGAAATAAAATTTAAAAAAATTAAAAAAAAAATATATATATATATATTGNCGTTCTGCTTCTTTGCCTCTTCCCTCTTCATGGAGTGATTATGTTGACAATGATGTGGAATGTGCGTTCTCCCTCGCTGGGTTATCTACAGAAATTTCTCTGGGCTTTTCTTGGTGTTTGATTTGACACTGCACTAAGGGGATTCAATGTTCTGTTGAATAAACGCAGTGTGCTTTAAAAAAAAAAAAAGAAAGAAAAGAAAACAAGGTTGGCTGTTTTGGGGTTTGGTATTTTGAAATAGTATAGGTGTATCATTGTTAATTGTTTTATGGGATGGGGAAATATGAGTACATGGTGTGTATGGAAAAAAAAAGATGCAGTTTAGGCAGTTAGATATAATTTATTTACAATTTAATATGTATTTAGTATGAACTAAGGGCTATGATAATTAGTTAAAACACTTAATAGTTCATATTTTAAATTTTAAAAATTGGAATAACATTTGGAGTAACAATTTCCTCTTAGGTGATGTGGCAGTGAAAATGTTAAATGTGACAGCACCCACACCTCAACAGTTACAGGCCTTCAAAAATGAAGTAGGAGTACTCAGGTGAGCTTGTAAAATTAGTTTTCCAGAGAAGTTATTTCTTTAGCTCTTGTTTTCCAATGGGTTCATTCAAAGTAGAGGAACACAATATATCTCATAATTTGTATTTAACTATATTCCTTTCCCAGTGTGCAATAGTACCAGTAATAGAAGATATAATCCTAGACTGAGTTGATGGAAATTGAGTGTTCTGTTCATGTATAATAGTTCCATTTTGTAGAAATAATACTTGAAAATTTCTAAATGTGTCAAAACATTTAGATCTGGACCTAGTACTTGGGGAACTTTGACAAGTGAGAGTAATCCCCTGGTAAAAAGCGATAGGAACTACTCTAGAATTATAACTTAGTGGAAGGTGGCCAAAAAGACTGAGGAAATTTAATCCAAAGAAGGCTGTTTTTGTTCAAAAGGCTACAAAGACTGAAGCTTTTATTGCAGAGAGCAAAACAGGGAAGCCACTTGTGGAGGGTAGAGGAAAATTATTTTGTTTCCACGTAAGAAAATGTCCTAAACCGGTTGTGGTGGCACACACCTTTAATCCCAGCACTCGGGAGGTAGAGGTAGGCGGATCTCTGTGAGTTCAAGGCCAGCCTGGTCTACAGAGTGAGCTCCAGGACAGCTGGTATTAAAAGGGAGACCCTGCCTCAAAAAATACCAAAAAAAAAAGAAAGAAAGAAAATGTCCTAATACATTTAGAACCACTTAAACAAGTGAATAGAGGGCAGCTACAGCCTCAAGTGGTGAACTAAAGCAACTTCTGCTTGCTTATTGGATATATTTCTGAATAAAGGAGGTTAGACTAGATAATGCCAGAACTTTTCTAAGTTTATCCTCTGTTAACCTTTTTTTTTTTCGGGTAGCATTTACTAGGAGGCTGACTGGCTGTCATTTTTTTCAAGAATTTATTTACTTTCTTTTTTACAGGAAAACACGACATGTGAACATCCTACTATTCATGGGCTATTCAACAAAACCACAACTGGCTATTGTTACCCAGTGGTGTGAGGGCTCCAGCTTATATCACCATCTCCACATCATTGAGACCAAATTTGAGATGATCAAACTTATAGATATTGCACGGCAGACTGCACAGGGCATGGAGTAAGTTCTGTTGTGTTAAACCTCTTATAAACTGCTTTTGAAAACCATTACTACTTTAAAGGCCCTGATAATACTACTTCTGAGTTGCATTTTAAATTTTTGTCCAGTAGTAAAAGGACATTAATAACTATCATATTTAAAAAAAATAGTCTTTCTCTATTGCAGTCTTCAAAACACAGAAGTGTATTAATTGATGAGTATACAATTGCAAATTTTTTAGTGTTTTATTTTTACTTTATGTGTATAAGTGTATTGCTTCCATGTATGTAAGTGCATCATGCAGTGTCTGCGGAAACCAGAAGAAAGTGTTGGATCCCCTGGAACTGGAGTTACAGATGGTTGTTAACCACATTGTGGGTGCTGGGAATCAAACATGGGCCCTCTCCAAGAGCAGCCAAAGCTCTCAACCATTGAGCCATCTCTCCAGCACCCTACAATTGCAAATTTATGTTTAGCACTCGGTGATTTACCTAAGCAGTGGAGACTCAGAAAGCAAAAGCAGCCCCCCACCAAAAATAAAACCCTAAAAAGTTATTAATGTTCACAAAAATATATGATGGTTATTTGTCCT
The DNA here is from genome assembly GCA_009823505.1 of Rhizomys pruinosus. Taxonomy (NCBI): domain Eukaryota; kingdom Metazoa; phylum Chordata; class Mammalia; order Rodentia; family Spalacidae; genus Rhizomys; species Rhizomys pruinosus. The sequence goes on along the minus strand of VZQC01012458.1, from coordinate 1,145,356 downwards.
TTCAAATTATTTTCTCTCATCTACCCTTATTTTCTATTGCAAAATAGTTGGTTAATAAAGTGTAAATGAAGATCTACTTTCTGATCCCTGTTGAAGATTTTGCTATGTAACTTAAAAGTTAAATGTAGTCAGCCGGGCGTGGTGGCGCATGCCTTTAATCCTAGCACTCGGAAGGCAGAGGCAGGCGGATCTTTGTGAGTTCAAGGCCACCTGGTCTACAGAGTGAGTTCCAGGACAGCTGGGGCTATAGGGAGACCCTGTCTCAAAAACACAAAAAAAAAAAAAAGGTAAATGTTAGAAAATGTATATAGGTTAAAATGAAGAACTGGCTTGAAAGAAAAAAATTTTTGTATACAACTCAAGTACAAATAAATAGGTAAGTCAAAAACTAAAATTAAGGGCTGCAGTTTACCAGTAGAGTACTTGCATAACATACACAAAACTCTGTAAGTTCAATTCCCAGTGCTACAAAAAGAAAAGAAAAAGGCAAATTTTGGGGCTACAGCACTAAGAACACTTGCTGCTCATCCAGAAAACCCAGGTTCAATTCCCAACCCCCATATGCCAGCCAATAACCATCCATAACTCCAGTTCCAGGGAATCTGACACCCTCCTCTGTCCTCTAGGCATTGCATTACACAGACATTGCATTACACAGATGTACTTACATACATGCAGGCAGTACACTCATATACATAAAATAAAAATTTTTGAGATAGAGTGTCCCGGTAGCTCCAGCTGGCCTGGAACTCACTCTGTAGACCAGGCTAGCCTTGAACTCACAGAGATCTACCTGCCTCTACCTCCCAAGTACTGGAATTAAAGGCATGTGCCACCACTCCTGGCTTAATTTTCTTTTTACAGATAAGGAAACAGGCCTTTTTCTTTTTCTTTTTTCTTTTTTTTTTTTTGTGTGTGTGTGTGTGTGTGTGTGTGTGTGTGTGTGTGGTGTGTGAGAGACGTCTCCCTGTAGCTGGTCTAGAATTCCCTCTGTAGACCAGGCTGGCCTTCTGATTCCTGGGATTAAAGGCATGCACCACTATACCTGGCAAGAAATGGGGTTTTAAGTAGCTTATATAAAGCTACATGTTTAGCATAGATAATTTAACTTAAGAATTCTGACTTCAAGGGCTGGGGAAATGGCTCCATGGTTAAGAGCACTAGCTGCTTTTGGAGAGGATCCAGAGTCAGTTTCCATCACCCATTCCACTACACAGGTGCACTACCATACATGCAGGCAATGGACTCATACGTATAAAATAAAAATAATAAATAGAAATACTTTTTTAAAATAATTCTGAGCCAGATGTGGTTATGCATGCCTTTAATACCAGCACTCAGGAGGCAGAGGCAGGTGGATCTCTGTCAGTTCAAGGCCAGCCTGCTTTACATAGTGAGTTCTAGGACAGCTGGAGCTACAGGGAGATCCTATCTCAAAAAGACCAAAAAAAATATATTTTTGACTCTAGTATTCTTTCCCATAACCACTATGCTATTTTTACATTATAAAATTGAAACAAAAGCTAAAAGCATATGTATGTACTAATACACTTCTTTCCTCAAGATTACTTGCAAAAAATAAGCAAAACTAGGCAATAATTTACAAGTCTGTGTTCAACCAAACTGCTTATCACAGCAAAGCCTTATTCAGTTGTGGTTCAGCCCATTTATTCCCATGATGGGCCATGTAGAAAGCACACAAGGGAAAACACAGCACACAGACACATGGTAAGATATGAATCCAAATACAAAATGGCACTTTATTCAAAAGTTACAGATCATTATATAGGCAGTGTGACCTCACCTACCAGGGTCCAATGCCAGACTTTTGCATCATCACATCCTAGTCAGTGGGCATGGCCAGGGAGGGCCCATGACTCTCACTTGTGCCTCTGGGAGGTGCTGGTTGGAATGCTAGTCCATGCAAACCTAGGAGATTGGATTTGCCTACATTTCCCCCTTTTTTGTATTAGCTTCCACAAGCTCAGATAGTATTATAGAAATAGTGGTCAACTGTCTTGGTCTGGCTCAAAAGGTAAAAATACTAAGACTGATTTATACCCAATTAAAAACTTAATATAGAGAAAACAAGCATCATTCCCACATACCCAATTAGCAAACATCTGGGTCCAATTATACACAGATTGGGAATTTGGTTGTACTCCAAAGTCTCAAGTCTGACTGGAAAGGCCTGCACATACAATTATGCTAACCAAATGAAGTCCAGTCTGTATTTGCTCTGATCTCTCTGTTCACCCCCATCTCCTCAGCCCTTGCATTCTGATGCACTTCCCTCTTCCATGAGTGGTCCCTAGGCCTTGGGGAAAGGGGCAACAGAGGGTGAGAAGCAAAAGTGACCATTTTTCCTTTGAAGTGACTCTTTGGACTCTGGGGTTTGTCCAAACTTTGTTTTCCATGGGTTGGCAGCTCATCCAGCAGTCCCTTTCTTCTACTAATAAAACACAAATAGTAAGAAGTACAGGCACTTAAACATTATCATAACAAGTAACAGTATGGGCACAGGCATAAATGTTTAGATGGTATCTTGAACTAAGAACTGTGGCTTGGGGCTGGAGAGATGGCCCAGCTGTTAAGAGCGCTGATTGCTCTTGCAGAGGACCTGGGTTCAATTCCCAGGTGGTGGCTAAGAACCATCTTTAAGCTGGGTGTGGTGATGCACACCTTTAATCCTAGCACTTGGGAGGCAGAAGCAGATGAGTTCAAGGCCAGCCTGGTCTATAGAGTGAGTTCCAGACCAGCTGGAGCTAAAGGGAGACCCTGTCTGAAAAAAAGACAAAAAAAACTGTGGCTTTTGTGTAAAGAGATGACAACAATTTTTTATTGTGGCCTATCATGTCTCTTAGTCACTAGAAGGAGCAAGCTTATGGTATCAGCCATGTGCTACCCCCCCCCACGTCTTTGGGTACACTAATATCAGGCTGCTACTAACTGCTCCATCTCCAGGCAAGTGAGGTATAGCTAATGAGTCTTGCCTGACTAAGGAGACCACTACCATCCAGTGGTCTGTATGACACACTCTGGCATCATGAAGGCCAACTGTCCATTTGCAGAGCAAGGTCTCTAAAATATTTTTTCTTTTCATTCTAACATCATATCTTTTTTTATTTTTTTTTATTTTTTTTATATTAATTTTTATTTATTTCTGTATGTGTATGAATGTACTGTCTGCATGCAAGTCTGTGCACCCGTGTCATGCAATGCCGCGGAGGTCAGAAGAGGGTCTCGGATTCCCCTGGAACTGGAGTTCTCCTGGAATTGGAGTTTCAGATGGCTCTCGGCCGCCATGTGGGTGCTGGGGATTGAACCCGGGTCCTCTGTAAGAGCGGTCGGCGCTCTTAACCACTAGGCCATCTCTCCAGCCCCGTTTATTTTTTATTTTTTATTTATTTATGTATGTGTATGAATGTACTGTCTGCATGTAGGTCTGTGCACCCGTGTCGTGCAATGCCGCGGAGGTCAGAAGAGGGTGTCGGATTCCCCTGGAACTGGAGTTCTCCTGGAATTGGAGTTTCAGACGGTTCTCGGCCGCCATGTGGGTGCTGGGGATTGAACCCGGGTCCTCTGTAAGAGCGGTCGGAGCTCTTAACCGCTAGGCCATCTCTCCAGCCCCATAAACATTAAGCTTTTAAACATTTTACAATATACCTGGCCCTGGTACCCCTACTTAATGAATTTACTTTTTATCTTGGTTCCTTCAGGTGAGTGGGGTATGTTTCCAACTGGTTTCACCTCTGTAAAACATTCAGATGTTAGCATTAGGCATTTAACATAAACCAGGTTTAACATAGCATGGGAAAATTATATTTGTATCAATTGTTGCACCAGAGCACAAATGAGGGACAATAGTTCACCTAATTCTTTAGCACTTGTACTCATTCTCCTTTAGCACAGAACCTGACCTTGGTACTCTCTTTAATTAATTTTTGGGGATAGCCAGGCATGGTGCCACACACCTTTAATCCCAGCACTCATGAGGCAGAGGTAGGCAGATCTTTGTGAGTTCAAGTCCAGCCTGGTCTACAGAGTGAGCTCCAGGCCAGCTGGGACTAAAGGGAGACCCTGTCTCAAAAAGACCAAAAATAAATAAATAAATAAATTTTGGGGGATAAAGTATATCCCTTCAACAGATCTCATGTCTGTTAGTCAAAGGAAGCAGTCAAGCATGTCCCATAAGGAGTCACTGACATAATAATTGACTCTTAAACTAGAGACATGCCAGCAGGAACACCTATGTGTTATCCTGTGTGTTGGTTCCCTGCAAAGTGGTTTTATTCTCAGACTTATGTTCTTTTTTGATGTTCAGATGGGCCAGTCTTTCTGCTGATGGCTTCTGGTTCATTTCCTTTTTTTTTTTAATGTGTATGAGTGTAGTGTCTGCATGTAGGTTGGTGCACCCATGTTGTGGAAGTCAGAAGAGAGCATCAGATTCCCCAGGAACTGGAGTTAAAGACAGTTCTTAGCTGCCATGTAGGTGCTGGGAATCGAACCTGGGTCCTCTGCAAGAGCAGTCAGTGCTTTTAACTGCTGAGCCATGGTCATTCTTGAGAATAACAGCAACAGACAACCCTGTGGGCGCCATTTGTGGTTCAGCCCATTTATTTCCATGGTGTGGACCATTTAGAAATCATGTGCAGGAAATCACAGCACGGAGACACATGGTAAGCTGTGAATCCAAAATATAGGGTGGCACTTTATTCATATGTTACAGGTCATTAGATAGGCATTGTGACCTCACCTCCCAGGGTGCAATCCCAGACCTTTGCATCATCACATCCCAATCCATGGGCGTAGCCAGGGAGGTGCCATGATTTTCATTTGTCCCTCTGGGAGGTGCTGGCTGGAATGCTAGACCTTGCATACCTAAGAGATTGGATTCACCTACATTCAGTAAAATCTTAGCTACTAACAAAATAATCTTAGCATTTTTGGGTTTGTTGTTTTTGTTCGGTTGGTTGGTTGGGTTTTTTTTGGTTTTGTTTTTATTTTTTTGAGGCAAGGTCTCCCTTTAGTCCCAGCTGGCCTGGAGCTCACTATGTAGATCAGGCTGACCTTGAACTCAACAGGTTTTTTTTTTTGTTTTATTTTAAATCTGCTTAGTTAAGCCTGGTGTGGTGCACACCTTTAATCCTAACACTTGGGAGGCAGAGGCAGGCAGATCTCTGAGTTCAAGGCCAGCAGGTTTACATGGCAAGTTCCAGGTCAGTTGGGGCTACAGAGAGACCCTGTCACAAAAAGACCAAAAAAAAAAAAAAAAAAAGACTTTTTCATTAAACAATAAATGCTTTTTTTTTTTCATGTTCCTTCCTATATGTATCAAAACTCATACTGAACAGTGAGTTCTGGGTTGCAAAAGAAGATTTAATTTTGCACCTGTCTGTCATGCCTTTGTAAGAATAAATGCTTTCAAAAAAATAAATACTTTATTTTTTTATTAATTTTATTTATTTATGTATGTGTATGAATGTACTGTTTGCATGCAAGTTTGTGCACCCGTGTTGTGCAATGCCGCAGAGGTCAGAAGAGGGTGTCAGATTAGTAGGAATTGAAAGGTTATTCCGGGACAAACTGTCAGCCCATGAAAGGAAACACCAGAACGATCCAAGTCCAAAATGACATCTCCAAAAAAAAAAAAAACTGTTTTGCTTCTCACCCCAGTACCCCCCAGAAGCCCCGCCCCCGCTTCTAAGCCCAGAGGAACAATCTGCAAGAAGAGGGGGCATGGTAGTAATGTGAGGGCTAAGACTGGGGGTGAAAGTGGTGGAAACACAGCAACATAGTCTGGACACTATTTGATACCAACATGATGTGTACATATAGCTCTCCCAGCTGTATGGCAGGAGATAATGGGCTATATGGGGATTGTGTCAACAATGCGTGCAACTGGTTTATGTATAGTGAAGGGCTTTACTCCAGAAATTATTACTTATTGTTAAAAAAATAAAAATAAAAAATTGGAGGAAACAAAAAGAAAGCCAGCTCTCCCTTTTCCCAGGACCTATTGGTTGTCAACTAGTTTCTGTCCAACGTTCGGCATGGTTCCCACTGTTAGCTGGAGTGTTGTCTGGCTTGAGCTCTCATGTGGTAAGAAAACCGCTGCTGCTCATGTGCTGAGTCATGAGTTCATTAGTGATTCCCAAGCATGGAAACGAACTTTCATTGTGATCATCTACCACTTCTGGCACTTAGACTCTTTCTACCCCTTATTCCAAAATGGTCCCCAAGCCTTGGGTGACAGATCGATGATGAGGGGTCCTAGTCAAAGATAAGCGACGCTGCATCGCTCATGTTCCTGCACGTTTGGACAAGTGTGGCGTTCGTGGGTAATCACCCTCTGTGCATGAAGAGCTTCTTACTGGAGTTGAGAGGTAGAAATGCTCTTTTTGGTCCTTGTCCATGTTCGGCTACTTCTCTTGTAGAGTTGATGTAGAGGTGTATACTTGTGCGAAGCTGTGACACCTCACAGACACTTATTCTCTGTGTTTGATCAGTTGTGGAACTGTGTAATAGTCTCCACCTGTTGTGAAAAGAAGCTTCTTTGATGAGCGGTGAGAAGCACATTTGTCTGCAAATAAAGGATACATATTTAGAAGAGAGTAAGAAATTGCATTGGACTAGGAATGTGTTGAAAGTAGTTTTCTCTAGGTTCTATGGCCTCTGCAGTCATGTGCATTTGGCTGTGTTTACAGCACCTCACCCAAGTTCCTTCCCGTTGATCAGGTGACTGAATAGACACCTGCTGATTACTCCCAAGAAGAAGCAGTGTACTCTTTTTACAAATTTTAAAATTGAATTGTTGTGTATTTCATACATAAAATCTCAATTAATTTTAGTCACCTTTGTACCCCCTTCTCCATTGGCACCCTCCCACAGCCCTAGACTGGAATTCACACATTCTTTGTTTACGTTAAGGCCTCTTGTGCCAAATTAGTGTCCCCAGCTATTCTTCAGTGCAAAAGCTTAGTCTGCCTATTCAGAGTCCCTCGCTTCAAGAAGACCAGCTCTTCCTCACTCAACAGTAATCAGCTGCAAATATTTTTTTCAGCTAAGATTGGGGTTTGCTGCCCAGATCCACACTGGGGAAGCAGTATATTCTTCTGTGGCAATACTTATAGTAGAACTGGTTTAAAGGCTAAATTAAAGAGGGTCAGATGGATACAGGTCTACTAGTTAAAAATGAAGAGAGTAGGCCAAAGGGAAGTGGGTAGAGACCAAGCTAGTAGTGGTTATTCTTCACGTGGGACGTCTCTTAGACAGTCTGTCTCTTCAGAAGCAAAGAACATACCAATATGAAGAACTTATGGTCCTGGCTTGGCTGGCATTTACTTCTTGTTCAAACTGTTCAAAGGAAGGAAGCTCATGTCAGATCTATTTTTGAAGATATGAGAGCCAATTATGATCACAGGTGAATACAGCACGGGTAAGTGAGAATGGCTTAATGCTCCAGTACATCTTCACAAGTTCAGCGAGGAATCAGAGAATGAAATATGCGCTTTGTCTCCTCACCGTGCAAGTGTCTCATGAGTTTAGCTTGAGTAGATGCAAGCCCACACGGTAGCTCTGACTACCTGTGCTCTGTCTTCACCATGCCACAACAGCCCCTGAGCACTGGCTCCATGCTATCCTGTTCCACAACCTTTCTTTAATTTATTCATCACTCAAACTCTTTTCTGCACTCACTGTTCCAGTAGCCCCCTCCCCCACAAAGTCCTCTCCCAGGCTGAGTTCTGTAGGCTTTTAGTATATATTTTTTAACATATCTTCATGTTTTACAGCTAGATCATAAACTCCAGGATTGCAGAAATGATATTTTCTTAGCGATTTGGGGGCCTAAGAAGCAATCTTTGTTTTTGTCATACAAGGTTCTGATCATTAGAGAATATATACACAAAGAATAGATTGGTGTACAAGTATATTCTAATGTGCTTTTAGTAATGATGGTAAATGCCCAAACATCAGACCTGGACTGTGGTCATTGTGTTGAAGTTTGTAGCTTGTATCTGAGGTGGAGAGGTGTCTCTAGCTTCCTTCATCTCAACCTCAAGATATGCTAATGGAAGAAAATAATAAGCAAGACAGCCTGGCTCATGGAATGTATTCCAAATGCATTTAGCCATCTAAACTTATGAACCAGAACCTGCATCAACCACATCAATCTCACAGGAGCCAAGAAGACTTTCTTGCATGGTGAGTTTATGTCCTATAAGGGATCTTTCACAATGGAGGGCAGGAAGAGAAGGAGGATGTAGAATACAAAGTCTTGTAAGTCAGAGAGGAAAACTCTTGGAGATAGTATCTCTGCCAAGTAGGTTAACGTGCTGCGCTGAAACTGGCTTACTGGATTATACAGTCATCCTTTTACAAGGATGGAACAGGGAGAAGGTGGAGAGAGAACCAGAGTTCCCTACACCAGGAAGTGGTTGGCAATGTGGCAAAGCTCCCATTGTGTAAGATGCAATGAGGCCACAGGGGAAAGACCACATGTGAGCTTCCGTCTAAGCCTCCGGGTCTCTGTGCCCTCAGCAGCTGACAGGAGACAGGCTCAAAGCAGGTGCTGCCTGTCAGTGCCTACAGACAGAACAGGGCATAGATAACCAAATGGTCAAGAAGTGGCATCAGCTGACAGACTTTAGTAATGGACCTTGCCTTGTTTCTCATAGCTGCTAATTGGTGCCTTTAGGCTTCAGGAACATTATATATAGAACTCATTCTCAACCTCACAGGCCTGTCACCATCACCAAAAGGCTCTTAGGACATCTTGTAGCCTTTCTTTCAGGTATGTCTGTCATGAAGGCATCATAAAAGTGCATTGTCGGGGCTGGAGAGATGGCCTAGCGGTTAAGAGTGCCGACCGCTCTTACAGAAGACCGGGGTTTGATCCCCAGCACCCACATGGCGGCCAAGAACCGTCTGAAATCCCAATTCCAGGAGAACTCCAGTTCCAGGGGATCCAACACCCTGTTCTGACCTCCGAGGCATTGCACGACATGGGTCGCAGACCCACATGCAGACAGTACATTCATACACATACAGAAAAATAAAAATAAAAAAATTTTTTTTAAAGGCAAGAAAGAGGGGCTGGAAAGATGGCCTAAAGGTTAAGAGTGCCAACTGCTCTTGCAGAGGACGGTTTCGATCCCAGCACCACATGGCAGCTGAACAACCATCTACCCAATCCAGGAGAACTCCAGTTCCAGGGAAATCTGACACCCCTCTTCTGAACTTCACAGCATTGCCGACACGGATGCACAGACCTGCATGCAGACAGTAAACCATACACACAGACAAAAAAAAAAAAGCAAGAAGAAATTTGAGGAGTGTGAGAAATATCGTATCTTCAGTGGAGAGATGCCATGGTGTGCACATCCAGTAAAACAGTCAATGGTGCATTCAAGAGCCATGGCTTTCAATCAGGTATAAATTTTAGCTAAAACTGTAAGCTGCATGCCGAGCCTCAGGACCAGGAAGGGACAGCTGGTTCCTTCTTCCTCTCTGATCACCTGTCATCCACTGCATTCCCTTGGCCCCCTGAGGTCAGTCACCAAACACAGACAGTGAAACCAATCAGAGAGTATGCGAAGCCTGAAGTGGGGCTGAGCTGGGGCTGAGCATGGCTTGAGGCAGTATCTGTCATGCTAAGAAGAAGACCTCAGGTCTTCTGCATAGTCCAAGCGATAGGTGCCGGAAGAGCAACTGCAAGAAGAGCAACCCAATACAGATTTTAAAATATCCTAATCAGTATGCTCAGAATGAAAATGTGTCCTTTGAGATAGCTGATGGTTATCCAATGCCAAGTAGTCACCCTACACACATAACTATGAGTACCACTAAATGGACTCAAAAGGTTATATATGTATTTGTGGCATGTATATGTAAAAATAATAGAAGGTCATTAAATTGAGAGGGAGTGGGGGGTGCATGGAAGGAGTTGGAGGAAGAGACAGAGAAAATATAAAAAAGTACTCATGTATGAAATTCTATAAATTGAAAATGTTTGAATTAGTCTTTGGGCTGGAGAGATGGCTCAGCAGTTAGGATCTCAGATCCGGTTCATTCCAGCAACAAGGGAGCTAACAACCATCCTAATTCCAATTCCAGGGGAATCCAAGGCCTTCTTCTGACTGTGTGGGCACTGCATATGGGTGCACTTACACACATGTGGTGCACTCATACATATAAAATAAAAATAATAAAAAATACAAAAATAATCTGTCTTTAACACAAGCGATTGTAATTTGGGCGGTGGAACATGGAGGTATGGAGAGAGATATACATGCTTGATATAGGATGGACAGAATTTGAAATCTCAGCAATCTGAAAAGCCATGTTTTGAAGCTCTGCATGTTGGCCTGCAGGATTGCAGCTGTGCAACCTCAGCACATAACTAACTGCCTGTCAGTAAGAGATGCCAGACTGCAGCATCCAGTCAGATCAGTATCCCACAGGACCCAGTCTTAGTCTGGATCAATGTTATACAGAAGTGCCAGGAAGTCTGGCAGGATCTAACCTTCCTGCCCACAAGGGCTTTCAGCCTATTTCTGCCCCAAATCCCACTTAGGAGCTCTGGCGAGTCAGAATATAGTCCTCACAGGCCCCCACCTAGTGGCCCAGAATGGATATTGCAGGCGCCAGGAAGTCAACCTAGGCTGTGGTGCCTCTTGCAGGTTGCTGGCTCCTGAGCACCCCTCCCCTCTGGAGCCCACGTACCCCATCTGTCACAGGTTCCAGCGGTGACGTCACAAGAACCAGGCCTTGCCTGGATACAGAGTAGCTGCAGCCCGCTCACTTTTCCTTTGGCTGTTGTGCCGCTCTAGTTCACTCAGTTATGAGTGAAATGAGAAAGTTTTCAGGGCAACAGCGCCACCCACGTCGCCGTGCCTGTCAGACCTATCATGGTCATTGCCCACCACATCTTGTGGCCGGGCCTCTTTCCCTGCCTAGCAGGCGATATCAGGCTGTGCCTGCCAGGGCGAATCCGCCTCTATGCAGACCGGACGCCCATCATTCTCAATGGATGTCCAGCAACTACAGTGGCCCCAGGAGGCAGTATAATTTGGGGATGTTCCAGCCTTTAAGAAGCGTGAGGATCCCTCTTTCAAGGCGCCATACCACTCTCCACCCTGACACTAGGTGGAATCAGGTTGCACCTGCCAGGGCGAATCCACCTCTATGGAGACCAGACGCACATCGTTCCCGCTGGAAGGTCAGCAACTACAGCGGCCCCAGGAGGCAGTATAATTTGGGGATGTTCCAGCCTTTAAGAAGCATGGGGATCCCTCTTTCAGGGCGCAGTACCACTCTCCGGACTGCCCCACGAGTGCAGATGGCTCAGGCTCAACGCCCTTCGCATTGGGCCACAGGTCTCCGCCTTGCTCAAGGGAAACTGAATTGAGACCAAAGAAAGAATTAAAAATTGGAGGAGGAAGGAGGAGACGAAGAGGAGGAGAGGAGTTCGAGGAAGAGGAGGGGGGAAGAGGAGGAGAAGAGAGGAGGGGAGGAGGAAGAGGAAGGAGGAGGAGGAAAGGAGGAGGAGGAGGAAGAGGAAGAGGATGAGAAGAGGAGGAGGAGGAGAGAGGAAGAGGAAGAGGAGGAGGCATAGGAGTGGGTCTGGAGGAGAAAAGTCCTCACCCTAGCTGTTCCACACTCCAGGAGAACTTTCTCAAGCAAAAACTGGAGCTAAGTGACTTTCTAGGCTCTGTCGAGTCCCAGGAGTCAGGGAAGAAGGGGCAGGGCCAGTGGCCTCAGGCTGGTGCACCAGGCACCTGTGCTGCCCCTCTATCTGCACTAAAGAGACCTCGCAAGAGAAAAGCGTCCACATTAGAGCTGCCTCTGCCACCTCCAGGGCCACCACAACTGCACTGCGATCGAGGTGACATGCAACCCCCTCCCAAGATTCCACGCATTGACAAAGGGATGGGACTGGATGGCAGGAGGGCCACCAAGGGTGAAGCCATCCAGAGCTCAGATGACAAAGTGGATGTGCTGCAGCCTAAAACCCAGGGGTGGCAGCGGCACTGCCCCTCAGCCTGCCCTGCCCATCCTCCGACCTGCTGCAGGGCAGGCAGGCTTTCTGCCCCTGTGCACTAACAGGGTTTCGCCCAGCTGCTTCTGCCCCTAGGTCCTTGGCACCCCAGGCTTGGGGGCCCCCAATCCTGCCTTCCCTCATACCTAGTCTCCCCACGAACCCCATTTCCCCTTTGGCTTTCCCTTCTGACTCTCTTTCCCCTCTTGCTCTTTCCTCCACCTGCCAGCCCCTCCCCCGGAAGTGCTCCCACTGCCTTTCCTACCACAGCATCCCCTGTGTGAAGACATGATCTGGGAGCCATCTTCCTGGAGGGAATCCCCAACCCCAATGTGCATTGATCCCCCTTCTCCTCCCCCCGAAAGTGCTCCCACTGCCTTCCCTACCACAGCATCCCCTGGCTGTAAGACATGATCTGGGAGCCATCTCCTGGAGGGAATCCCCAACCCCAATGTGCATTGATCCCCCTTCTCCTCCCCCCGGAAGTCCCCACTGCCTTTCCTACCACAGCATCCCCTGGCTGTGAAGACATGATCTGGGAGCCATCTTCAGAGCCCGAAGTGATGGACATGGACACCACGCCCCCTTCTGAGGCAGTTATTCTACAATCGTTCCCAGGTAGCACAGGGAGCTGTTGGCCCTTCCACAGCTATGGCTGCATGCAGCAGACGGGGGCTGCGAATGCCACCGAGTCCGCTGCCACTCCTGCACTCAAGGTTCCCTACCCCACCTCTACTAGGGACAATGTGCACACATGTGAGCAGAGGCAGAGCATGTGTCCCCCCAGTGCTCCTGGTCTGTGGGTCCATTCTGGCCCGGTTCCTGCTCTTCCATCCATGGGAGCAGTGACATCATCTCATTTGCCCATGGAGGATGAGCCCATGGACACCACCCCACCTTCTAAGGCTGTCATCTTCCAGTCTCCACCTGCCTCTAACCATGTCTCCACCAGGTTGCCGGGCCAGTCGGTTTGGGGGCCGACTGCAATTTGCAACGCTAAGGGGGCTCCCTCTCACTTCACCCCTGCATTGCCGAATGGGCAGCAGTGGCCTGCCGGCTGTTTGTCTCTGGGGAATCCATTTTCCTCAACAGCCACAGTTGGACTAACTACACCAACAGGCCAATATGCTAGTGGTACTTCCTCATCCAACTTCCCTCCCAGCACTCCAGCATTGGTGGGCCCTGCAGCGCCACTGAGTGGAGGGAGCTGGCAGTACGGCATGCCCACTCAAGGTCCCAGGCCCACAGCTTACCACTACATTGCAGGACAGAAGAAGAAATGCAGTAGTATGGCTGATGCCCCCATTAGCCTAAAACGCAGACGAGTTTAAAACTATAAATTTTGCTCTGAGTATCATTTTTTGACACATTTCAAAAATATTCCTGCAATTTGTATCCATTTCAAACTATCTTGAAATTTCATCTTAATTCTCTTTCCATCTAGGAATAAACTTCAAAATATATTTAACATTTTTAGATTGGATAAGAATTTGGCCATTTTAATGTGGTTAATAAAGTAGTTTATCACCTATAAGCCCAGGGTTCTTTCACTCTGTTCAGTCGGAAACTGTAACTACCTAAAATGTACCTCTCTTGGAGCTAGGGAAGCTAAGCTCAGGGTGGCAGTGGCCCAGCACCCAGGACCCAGTGTTAACAGCTGTGCTAGCCACTTTGGTGGTCACCGCACAGGAACTCTTGAGCTCTTCTGGCAGCTGGGACCAGCCATTCTCCAGTCCCTTTGCAGCCCTGCCTTTATAGCTCTTGGCCCTCTGCAATCTCTCAGCTTTCAATAACCTTCACCTTCTTAGCACTGCACAGCCTTCCCAAGCCCCAGTTCTCTGCCAACCCCAGCCCTTGCTCTCCTGACTCTGCTCTCTGAACTATTATTCATCTGTCTTCTATCTCTATAGATGCTCTGGGGCTGGGAAAGCTGACTGTTTCTGTTACCAGCTCAGCCTATTCTACCATGATAAGGGTCTCAAGCCGTCAATAAAAACACTCTTGTTATCTTCAGTGAGACTCAGGTTTCAGCAGAGGGTGACAAGACACAGCTGGGAGTTCTCCAGAGTGACCCAAACAGACTGGGAGGAGGCCCACTTCCATAGCCAGGCAGCACAGCCTTTTGTTGGCTGACCAGTGACTTTTTCCTTAGTTATAACTGGTTGAGCAGGTGTAGTGGGCGGGACTGTTCCAACTGTCATGGGTATGGGAGATGATCTTTTCTGACCAGATAGATATCTGCAAGAGAGAAAGAGTAGATGTTCCCAATGAGGTGTCAGTCTCTACTAGACCCGGGGTAGTTACTGGGTATAGTTCTGACCCAGACATGTCACTGCTGCCACTGTGGGAGAAGGGTCTGACATCTGTCAACCCAACATCCAAACTGACAGCTTCTATCATTTAAAGAAAAAAGAAAAAAATTGAAGACTTTTATAAGCCTAGTGTGGTTTCACACACCTACCCGCCTGTAATCCATACATGTAACTTAAAAGGCTGACTCCAGAAGCCTGGGAGTCTGAGGCCAGGCTGGGCTGTCTAACAAGACCCTGTCTTTAAAAAGGAGGTGATTCCCACAAATACTTCACAGGAAATAAGCAAACTATATGTAACAACACTCAACCCCAATTGAAGACCCATAGAGAGGTCTGGGTCTTCCTAATCTGTCTCAGTTTGCATCTGCAGTGCTCCCCAAGAGTCAATGTGTGAAGGGGCAGATCTCTAACATGGTGCTCTTGGGAGGTGGTGGAACTTTTAAGAGCTGATGCCTCCTGGAAGGCCTGCAGGTCACTGGGCATGCTCTTGAAAGGTATGGTGGGTCTCTGGCCCTCCTTCCTGATGAAAGAGCTTTGCTTCAGCAATTGCTCCAGCACAGGCTTCACCACGGGCCACAGCAAACACTCATGGCTTTACAATGGTTTTCCCAGAATCCCTTTCTTCTTTCTAAGTTGGTCGTCTTAGATATTCTCCCACTGAGGTGGAAAGCTGACTGACATATTTCTAGTCATACTTATTTTATTCACAGAATAGGTCTGTATGTGTTGCCTTGTGGAGATTTTCTTTGTGTCCTAATTGATAGGCAATGTTTGCAAACATTCTGCATGTGTTTAAATATTGAAAAGAGTTTCTTAAACTGAGTATTCTAAACAATGAATTTTCTAAACTTTGATACAAAGTATCTATTTATCTCTTCTTTGTTAAACTGCAAAATTTAAATTTGTATATACTTATCCTGCTTTGGAATTTGAGGATTTCATACATGACTATACTGTATTTGTACTTTCTACCCTTCTCCAAGTCCTCCCGTGTCACTTTTTGATGTCTTCTTCTAAATTACTTAAATATATATCATATTTCTCTTATACTTATTATTGTTATGTGTAGACATACATAGATGTACATTCATACACATGCACACAGAACCTTCTAGGTCCAATTAGCATTGCCCTTATTTGCATGAGTCAAAAGTCGATGCACTGGCTTATTAAAATATGTCTGTTAAAGCTTCTCACAAAGGTTTTTTTAATTTTTAAATTATTTCTTTATTCATCCACCTGTACAGTTACTCATACATCTTACGNCAGGGTGGTCAGATTCCCCTGGAACTGGAGTTCTCCCTGGATTGGAGTTTCAGACGTTCTCAGGCCGCCATGTGGTAGTGCTGGGGAATTCGACCTGGGTCCTCTGTAAGAGGCGGTCGGCTCTCTTAACCGCTAGGTCCAATCTCTCCACGCCCAGAATAAATGACTTTTCTAAGAACACATTCATAGCCAGATGAGATGGCACACACCTATGATCCCAGCCCTTCTGGAGACAGACAGGAAGATTGCTCTTGAGTCTGTATAGTTATGTTCCAGATCAGCCAGAGCTATCTAGTAATGCTTGCCTAGCAAAAAGTACTTCTCAAATTGTTGGCGAATTTTACAGCAATTTTGGAATTATTATCTTTTTAAAATTATTTAGACTTTTAAAAATGCACAAGGAGTCATGTGGTTTGTTAGATTTCATTTAAAGAATCTTCAGCTAAAGAAATTTTTAAAACTATTACACAAAATGCTATTTGGCTTGGTGTAGTAGCACACCTAACCTATAATCCCACCACTTGGGAGGTGGAGGCAGAAAGATCCAGAAGTTCAAGGCCAGCCAAACCATGTATTGGGGGTGGGGGTGTAAATGTTTGGTTTAACATTAGTTTGTCTGTGCAATTTCTTTTTTTTTTTTTCCATAAATGAGTTAACATCAATCTGTGTAAGTATTTGGAACATATAACCAATTTTTCTAAATGGATATCCCTCCTGTTCCTCTTGTTTTCTGTTATCAGATACTAAAATGTCCTGTTGTCATTATACTTGGTTGGACTGTGTTTTGTTGTTAAAAGGCAATCAAAATCTGTCTTAAGGTAGGGGCTCGAAGATATTGGCAAAAAGAGAATGGTGCTAAGGGTCATGAACTTGTTCTTCAGTTCTCTACTGTTGCTTATAGTTGTATAAGTTTTTATTTTTTTTTATTTTTTTATAATTTTATTTATTTTTGTATGTGTAGTGAATGTAATGTTGCATATGTAGGTTTTTGTGCACCCATGTCGTTGCAATGCCGCGGAGGTCAGTAATGAGTCGTCGGATCTCCCCTGGAACTGGTAGTTCTCCTGGAAATTGGAGTTTACAGACGGTTCTCTTCACCACAATGTGGTGGCTGGGGGATTGAACCCGTGTTACCTCTGCAGAGTGGTCTCGGCCGCTCCTTAAACCGCTATGTGAGGCGCCATCCTCTCCAGCCCCAGTTGTATAAGATTTTAAAAACACCCCTGGGAGCGGTTAGAGCACTGGTGGTTGCTCCTTATCACACCTTTAATCCCTGAGCATCTTAGGAGGCAAAGGTCATGCCCACATCTTTCTGTGTGTTCAAGGCTCAGCCTGGTTTTCCTACAGAGTGAGTTGTCCAGGACATCTGGGGATGATAGGGAGACCCGTGTCTCAAAAAAAAAATAAAAAAAAAAAAGTTTTATTATTTTAATTATTTTTTTTATTTTTAATTTATTTTATTTTTTTTATTATTTTATTTGTTATTTTAATTTTTTATTTATTTTTATTGTTATTTTATTTTATTTTTATTTCATATGATGGAAACACTTCACGAATTTGCAAGTTCATCTCCTTGTGCAGGGGCCCTGCTATCTTGTATCATATTCTTGGTTTTTAGTGTATGTGCTGCCGAAGCCAGCACGGATCAGTCATTTTAACCTCACACTTGGTTCTTCCATTATTTTTATTTTTCCTGTCTGTTCTTATGGATCATATGACAAAAGTGGAATTCCTTATATATCTATTTTTTTTTTTTTTTTTTTAAAGGGTCAGTAATAGTTTAAAGGGATTCTGTGAGTCTTCTGTTATCACTGTCCGTTGAGGTTGCAGGTCACCTTTGTCAAGGAGACAGGCATTCCTTAATCCAGTTGTGAATCATCTGCAGAACAAGAACATGAAGCATGAAGGCAACGCAAGCCCAGGCCTTCCCTTACCATACCCAAGCAGCAGTGTGACAGGCTGCATCATGGCTTGATAATCTCATCCACAAGGTTCCCAGCAGGGTGAATGCTAGCAGGTACATCAGTAGCAGGTGCCACACACGAAACCAGTGGGAGTGGTTTTTTTTATGGTCTGTCCACAGCACATGAGACAACAGCATTCTTTATTTTAATTTTAATTTAATTTAGTATGTTGTAGTAATGTACTGTCTGCATGCAAGTCTGTGCACCCGTGTCGTGCAATGCGCGGAGGTCAGAAGAGGGTCTCGGATTCCCCTGGAACTGGAGTTCTCCTGGAATGGAGTTTCAGACGGTTCTCGGCGCGCCATGTGGTGCTGGGGATCGAACCCGGGTCCTTCTGCAAGAGCGGTCGGCGCTCTTAACCGCTAGGCCATCTCTCAGCCCACCATTCTTAAATGCTTGGTATACCGTCCTTAATATTCTTTTTTCTAACTGTTCAGGACACGCCGGTTCTATCAGGAGAGACTACTGCTCTCAAAAAAGACCCCTCTCAAGAAAATAATAATAAATCACTGTCTATGCTTCCCTACACTATCTTAAAAATCCTATTAATCATTTTTCAATACATGTCTCCCCTATTTTTTAGAAATTTTATACTGGATGGCGTTTTGTCCATTTATTGCTGGAGAAAGCCAACTGGTGGAAGTGGTGTGTCCCCTTCTCATATTCCTTTTTGTAATGTTGATATATTTATATGTAACATTTGAAAAATCAACTATGAGCAGGTAGTGGTGGTACATGTCTTTATTCCAAGCACTTTGGGAACCGAGAATAGGCAGATCATCTGTGTAATTCAGGTACAGAGCCACACGGGTGCAAAAAACACTTTAGATTTGAAAGGGCTCCAATTGTATCAGTGGAAGATGCTTGCCTAGCATGTTTTAAGACCTGCGGTTTTGCTCCCAGCATTGGGGACCAAAAAATCAAAACCCTTGTAAGGTGGGCAATGGTGTCATGCTTTCTAATCCTAGTCTTCAGAATAAGATGCAGGCAGATCTCTGAATGAGTTCAGCCCTGGTCCTACCAAGAACAAGCATTCCAAGGCCAGCCCTGGGGTATAGGAGGACCCTAGTTAAAAAAATAAATAAATAAAAAAAAAAGTGATTAAAAAATAATTGAAGTAGGTCCCCGTACATATTTATGTTGATGATCATGATCATTATATTATTTTATCTCTCTGAAAACTCTTTTTGTGTGTTCTTTTTTGTTTGGCTGTTTTGTTTGTTATTTGGTCTTTTGTCGTTCTGGTTCTTTTGTGCACAATCTTTATAATTCAGGCTGGCCCTGAAACTCCAACAAAATTCCCGCCCCTGCCCCCAAGTGCTGGGATTACCAGGATGTGACCACCACTACGCCTGGCTTATATTTTTTTTTTTTTTTTTTTTTCTTTTTTAAAATAGTTAAACTTATGAAGTTCTCTCTAGAAAATAGTTCTTCAGCGAGTTGGAAGAGTCAGATAGGAAGCTGCTCTTGCAGAGGACAAGGGTTTCAATTCTCACGCACCCACATGTGCTAAAACCATCTTATAAAAGCCAAGCGAGGTGTATCCTTCCCTTTAATATTCTAGCATCAAGGCAGAAGGCAGGCCGGGATTCTTGTGAAGTTTAAGGTTCAAGCCCTGTTCACATGAGTGAGTTCCTAGCCCAGCTGGGCTATAGGGAGACCTGTCTCCAAAAAGACAAAAAAAAAAAAAATATATTCCTTTGAAACAGATTCATTTGTCCCAAAATGTCCTGTAGCATAGTTGGTTGCATCAGGAATGTCACCAATAACTCAATTCTTTTTCATCATTTTTTTTTTTTTTAATCTTTTTGAGACTTTTTCTCAGAATGTCATTTAATTTGCTTTCCCATATTACATTATAAACTTGGTGAGCAAGCTGTAATAGTGCACCATTCCTGGGCTGGAGAGATGGGCCTATGAGGTTAAGAGTGCCGACCGTCTTACAGAGGACCCGGGTTCATCCCAGCACCAGCTCACTGGAACGAAACCCATCTGAAAACTCAATTCCAGGAGAACTCCATTCCAGGGGAATCCGACACTCTGTCGGTGACACTCGACTTAGCATTGCAGACTGAGTGCACAGGACGCAGCACTAGCACTATGCATGCAGACAGTACAGTTTCAATAGACTACTACTAGATATATATTAAAAAAAAAAAAAAATAGTGAGCCCACCTGTTATTCTAGACCTGGAGGAGTTCAAGTGGTGCCTGGTCACTAGTGAAATACCTGGCCTCAAATAAGGGGTCTGGGGAGATGGCTAGTGTGGTAAGAGAACCCTTGCTTGCTAGCTTCCGAGTATCAATTGCCTCAGCAACCCAATAATATCTAAGAATGTCCATAACTCAGTTCCATGGGGTTCCAACACCTTTTTCTGACACAATCTTAGTTGGTTGCTGACATTGGTGTTTTACTATAACATACACAATGTAGGGAAGTGACACTTATCCACATAAATGTTAAATAATTTTTTAAAAAAGAGACACTGATGGGCTTGCCCAGTGCTGCTAAGATCCAGGTGTATGTTCTACAGTCCTGTGGGTTTATTTGATCTGTTCGAATCGTAGGAGTAAGAATTAATTCCAAGCTTCTTCATGGAACATGTTTCTAATTCTCTGCTTAATCAGTTCTTAATGTGTTGCTATTCACAATATGGTCTGTGTACCTTTAGAAATCTGAATTTTTGGGGGTGGAGAGTGGCCTAGCAGGGTTAAGGAGCCGACCGCATCTTGCAGAGGACCCCTGGTGTTCGATCCCAGCACCCATGGGCGGCCGATGAAGCCGTTGAAACTCCAATTCCAGGAGAACTCTCCAGTTCCAGGGAATCGGCCCTCTTCTGACCTCCGGCTATTGCACAACACAGGGTCACAAACCTCATGCAGACAGTAACTTAGATACACATACCGAAAATAAATAATAGAAAATAAAATTAACATTAAAAAAAAGAATATACTGGAATTTTCAGGGGCTGGGAGAGTGGCTCAGCGGTTACGAGTGCCGACTGCTCTCTTCAGAGGGACATCGAGGTTTGATTCCCACACCACACTGGCGGCTAAGAACGTCTTTTAAGCCCAGCAATGGTTGCACGCACTATTAACCCCAATAGGAGGCAGAGGCAAGGCGGATCTCTCTGAGTTCCAGGCCAGCCTGGTCGATAGTGAGTTTCAGCGCGAGCTTGGGCTCTAGGGAGATCGCTGTCTAAAAAAACTAAAAAACAGAAATACTGAATTTAGATACCAGCCCCTCACCACCCAGGAGCTTTTGAATTGGGTCTATTTAACAAGATTCTCAAATGATTGATTGCTGTGAAATGCTGTCGAAGCAGTTTCTGTTATTGTCCAATTGGGCTCATGGTCCTCAGCTGCTGTCATGTGCTCCTTTGGGATCTCTTTTTTGCTTTCAATGGCTTGAATGAAAAAATCAGTAAATCATTTTCTGGTGCTGACCCTTCCAGCTGCACTTCATCTCCTTTGTACTTAGGAGTCTCTTATCTGGCTGGCTGCTTAACTTGTCCACTTGATTATCTACTAAGCAATATATCTAAAACTGAGATGCTTGTCTCTTAAACTTGTTTACCTCAGCCCCTCAAAATGCCATTCTTCATTCTTTCAGCTGTGTGTCAAACATTATATAGTAATCTCTTGAAAATTCTTTTTGAGACAGGTTTCTCCTATAGCCCCAGCTGGCCTGAACTCACAGAGAATCTGCCTCCTCAGTGCCTAAGATTTAAAGTCCATTGCCTAACCTTCTGATGCCAGGCTGTAAAGAACGTTTTTGTTTTGTTTTAAATTTTTTTATTGTTATTTTTTTATGTGTATGATGATGTTGAGGCAGATTTTGTGCAATGCCCATTGTTGTGCATATGCCTTCGCGGAGTCAGTAGAGAAGTTCCTGCTGATTCTGGAACTGGAGTTCTCCTGGATGATTGGAGTTTCAACAGTTCTCTTCTGGCTCTCATGAGTGGGTGCTTGGGGATCGAGACCCAGGTCCTCTGCAAGAGCAGTCAGCGCTCTTAACCACTAGCAATCTCTCCAGACTCGTTATAAGACAGTTTTTTGGCCACCTATGTGGTTTGCTGGGCAATCAAAACCCGGATCTTCCAGAAACAGCAGTCTCGTGCTCTTAAACCACTGGCATCTACTCTCAGTCCCCTCCTCTTTTTTTTTTTCCATAACCATACAATAATTGTAATCTTCAACTCTCAATGTATCTAATTTTTTTTTATGCATGATGAGCGTTTGCCCTGCATAGTATTTTAAGTGTAGTCCGTCATAGTGCAAGATCTTGTGGAGGCCCAAAATGAGGGCAATGTCCGTCCGATTTTCCGAAACGCTGAGTTATAGCTACAGTCTGTTAGCTGCCGTAGAAAATTCTGGAGACATGAACCAAGGTCCTCCTCAAAAGTAGCCATTGCTCTTAACTGCGAGCACACTCTTTTCCAGCCCTTGTGGTGTCTTTTTTTGGGGGGTGGTCTTTTTGAAACAGTCTTTTTTTTCCCTGTAGTCCCTCGCTGTCTAGGAACTCAACTCTGTAGACTACGGCTGGCCTTGAACTCTACAAAAATCCGCAGCCTTCCTTTGCCTCCAAAGTGCTAGGATTAAAGGCGGCCCACCACGCGCAGCGCAGCGAGGATGTCTATTTTTTTAAGTATATCTATGAACGTACAACGTTCTTGTTCATTGTATTCTGACTGTTACCCTGTGATTTTCAAGCCACCATTCTCAGAGCTGGATTGACTCTTATGTCCCTGCTTCCTCCTCGCTCCCCACCTCACTTTAGTTTCAACACAACAGCTAATTTGGTCATATTAAAACCGATTGGGTTGCTGATCTTCCTTAGGGTCCATATTTCATCCAGGATGAAAACCAAAGTTCTACACAGAGGGTATAAAGTTTCTGCAGCTAGGCCTTTCTCAACACATCTACCACCCCTGCTCTCTATTTCCCACCAGCTCCTCTGTTACTGTCGGTTCATCTCTTATTTTCCTCCGCTGACTTGGTCTCTATTGGTCATTACTTTGCCTTCTTGCTGTTATTTTATAATGGGAGTCACCCATGCCTGCCATATGGTAGCCTTTGCCCTTGGCGTCCTACTCTTCATAATGTCCAGTGTTGTGTCGCTGTTTTCCTTCCTCGCTACCTCTCACTTCCAGCCATCCGGTACCTAGTATGCCTCCATCGTCTATCTCGTCATTAGCGCCCCTACCTCTTTAGAGTCTTTACTAAAAATATCCTATGAAAGGAGTTGTTCTTATGCCTAGAACAACAGCCTTGTGGTCTCAGCATTCCATCTTCTGGCCCGGCTGGCTGGCTGGCTGGCTGGCCTGGCTGGCTAACTAACCTACTACCTACCTACCTACAACACACACAACACGACACACCACTCACTCACAAATAGACACACAAACAATACATATATGAAACATAATATATCTATATATTTGATCACTAATCCTCATTTTTATTTTTCCATTCTGTGCAACACAACTGCTAAATATGCTGAATGTAGGAATTTAACTTGTTAAATCTAAGACTAACACAACAAAACATTGGTGGCACACTACTGGATGTAATGTAAACTATTCTAATAAATTCTTTCTAAAAAAACAAGAAATAAAATAACCATCTTGAGGCTAGGCAGTGGTACCCTAATACAATTCACTTTATTCCCAGGCAGAGCATGTGGATCTCTGTAATTCAAGGGCTATCCTAGGCATCCGAGCCTACAAAGGAAGTCCTGTCCTTCACACACTACACACACACAGCACACACACTATCGTATCATGAAGCACAACACACAACACAAAGACTAAGCTGAGAAGAATAGCTAGGTGTGGTGATGTACAATCTTAATCCCAGAACTCCAGAGGTAGAGACAGTGAGATCTCTATTGTAGATCCAGGCCGATAGGGGCTATCAGGAAGACCCTGTCAAACAGTTTAAAAAAAAAAAAATCTAGGTATATATCTCATGTACAGCGATTAGTAGGCGATAGTTAAACTGTATAATATGTACCTATGGTAGCAGGCGTGGTGGCGCACACTCTTTAAATCCTAGAATGGGAGGAGAGGCAGGCGGTATTCTTTGGTGAGTTCAAAGGCCTGCCGGTCTACAGAGTGAGTTCCAGGACAGCTGGGGCTACGAAGGGAGAACCGCTGTCTTGAAAAAGACCAAAAACTAAGTGATAAAAAATAAAATTAAAATAGAAATAATGATAAAATAAAATTAAAATAAATAATGTAACCTATGGTAAGATGCCACAGGTAAAATTAAACTCAGGCTAGGGTGCAAACCCATAAACTCTTTCAAACATCACTGTCTTGTGTGATCCATTCATCTCAGTTTCTTTTTTTTTTATGTACTTTTGAGACAAGGGTCTCCCTGGTAGCTCCGCTTCCTGGAATCCTCTAGCTTTTCTGACCCAGGATGGCCTTGAAACAAAATGATCCCCCCTATGCTCTGCCTCCCACAAATGCTAGGATTAATAGCCGTGGTACCACTATGCCCGCGTCTCCGAGTGGTTTTCTTTTTCCTTCTCATCCTGCATCGGTTAGAATTTATTATGCTCTATTATTACACAGCCATAGGCTGGGTCTGAGACGCCGTTTAATCCTAGTCAACTTGGGAGGCAGCGCAGGCTCCTTTGTGGTTCAAAGAGCCCCTGGTCTACAAAGTAAGTTCCAGGACAGGCTGGGGCTCAGGCGAAACCCTGTCTCGGAATAATGACAAAAAAAAAAAAAAAGAATTATTGCTTTTTGCATGCCTCACAATATTAAAGGTTATGAAACCTTTACATTATGTTAAGATATTCTGAAAAGTTCAAAATGCACACATGTATAAAATAGTGGTAATTCTCTCTTTTCCTAATAAAATTGTATAATTTGGGGGCTAGGAGTACGTTCAAAGCAGTTAAGAAGCACTGGGGCTGCTTTCGCAGGAACTCACCATTGGTCCAATCCCAGGCACCACATGGCTGGTAGCCATCCATACTCCAGTTCAGAGGAATCTTGATGCCTTCTTCTGCTTGGAGGCATTGCAAGATCACCGGATTCTCTTATGTAATGCATACACCGATAATACCTCAGAAACCTAAAAATTACAAATAAAAAAATGTTTTAAAATATAGGTTAAATGTTTTTAAGAAATGTCTGGGCTGGTGAGATGGTTTAGCAGTTAACAGCGCCGACTGCTCTTGCAAGAGGATCCGGTAATTCCCAGCACCCACACTGGCGGCTGAGAACCAGTCTTTTGGTTCCAGTTCCAGAGTGAATCTCACACCACCAGCTTCCTGACTCCTTCCCAGCGACAATCGGGTGCAAGACTCTGCATGCAGACAGTACATTCCATACACATATTTAATAGAAAAATGTTATATTTGGGGCATGTGAGAATGGCTTTGCAGTTGATTGAGCACTGACTGCTCTTGCGCAGAGGACCCAGGTTTGATGTCCAGCACCCACAGTAGGCTGGACCATCTTTGGCTTCCATGTTCACCGGTGGAAGTTTCCGACACCGACTCTTCTGACCCTCCTCTGCATTTGCATGATCTGGGTGCATCAGCACACTAGCATTGCAGACGAGTACACTATTTGCAATACACATGAAAAATATTAGATAAATAATATTTTTAAAAAGATTTTTTTTTTTTAAATTTTTTAATTGTAATTTTTACATTTATGTTTGTACACTTCAGATTTTGGGTTATGTTTATTGAGGTATTTATTTTTTTATTTTTTTAATTTTATTTTATTTATTATGTGTATCAACGTACTGTATGCATGCGTAGTTTGTGCACTTTTCTATATCATGAGGTATGATTCATCCTTACAACTAAAAACGGTTTGCTTTCTTTATCAATGCCTGTCTGACCCCCAGCTACAGACTAGAGTTATCTAGCTTAACCTAGTCGTGCAATGCCACGGAGGTTCAGAAGAGGGCATCACACTCCCCTGGAACTGGGTTAGGGCTTCTTAAGCCCACCACTGGGTGCTGGGGGGATTCGAAGACCTGGGTCTCTGCAAGATCAGTCGGTGCTCCTTAACAGCTAGGCCCCATCTCTCCAGCCCCATCCGAGGATGTTTTGAGTGGTTTTTGTTTGTCCACTGTCTCTTTTATCCGCCGCCAAATGGATAATCCAGTTCTCGACATAATTTGTTGAAAAGACCATCCTTTTCCCCATTTACTTACCTCATTTTGGTAAATAAATACCATGCCTTTGATTTTAAATTTCAGCTTGTGAGATGTTTGATGTGGACATTTTTTTTTTGTTGTTTTAAACCGAAGCAGGGTCTCCCTGTAGCGGCCCAGCTTGTCTGGAACTCACTGTGTAGCAAAGGCTTGCCATTGAACTCACTGAGATCCAACTGCCTCTGCTCCTGAGTGCTAGATTAAGGGCATGCACCATAACACCCGGCTTTGATGTGGACTTTTAAAAAGAGAATAACGGGGAGAGATGGCCTAGACGGTTAAGAGTGCGAACCGCTCTTACAGAGCCCCGGGTTCGATCCGCACACCCCATGGCGGCGAGAACCGTTCGAAACTCCAATTTCCAGGAGAACCCAGGTTCAGGGGAATCCGACACCCACTCTGACCTCCGCAGCATTGAAAAAAAAAAAAAAAAAAAAGAGCATGCAGACAGTACATTCAATCCACCATTCAGAATACAATTTTAAAAAATTAAAAAATAACATTTAAAAATTTTAAAAGAAAATAGAGATAACGTGCTTTTTGCTTTCCCATCAATACTGTGATATTCAATATTTATATGCATATCTCTTGTATTTAGGCCAGTGTTCTGCTTAGTACAAATGATGAGAATATTTTCTAAAGGGGCATTAATATAAACCCAACTGGGACATATTTTTTTGGGCTTCTTACCAAATTGATCTTCTGCACAATCCCTGTCAAAGTATGAGCAGTTTATGGGCTGGAGAGATGCTCCAATAGTTACACTGGCGCTCTTGCAAGGACCCGGATTGGCTCCCAGCAGCACCCACATGGCAGCCTTGAACCGTTCTTTAACTTCAGTTCAGGGGAATCTGATGCCCTCCTGGACCTCTGCAGCACTGCACACAACAGGGGTGCACAAACATACATGCAGCCAGTAATTTATACACATAAATGAATGAATAAGTAAAATTATAACAGTAAAAATACCAGGGGAAAATAACACCAAAATTAATTAGGCTCTTAACAAAAAAAAAAACAGAAAACCTAAAACCAAGCCAAGTTTTAGGGTAGCCATAGGTGACATTTAAATATAAATCTACTGGGCTGGAGAGATAGCCTAGCAGTTAGAGGCACTGACTGCTCTTGCAGAGGACGGGTTCAATCCCCAGCACACCCAACGATGCGGCTGAGAACCGTCTGTAATCCCAATTCCAGAAGAACTCCGCAGTTCCAGGGGAACTCCGAGACCCTCTTCTGACTCCGCAAGCATTTCACAACACAGTGTGCATCCCAGACCTACATGCAGAAGCACATTCATAACATACAAAATTACATAACATTACCCGGGTGTGGTGGCCCACGCTTTAATCCTAGCACTCGGAGGCAGAGTGCAGGCGGATTTTGTGAGTTCAAGGCCAGCCTGGTCTACAGAGTGAGTTCTGATAGTTTTGGGCGCTACAGGTAGACCCTGTCTCGAGAAGACGAAAAAAAAAAAAAAAAAAAAAAAAAAAAAAAAAAAAAAAAAAAAAAAAAAAAAGTGGGGGCTGGAGCGATGGCTAGTGGTTAAGAGCAACAGCGGATGCTCTTGCAGAGGGCCGGGTTTGATCCCCAGCATCACATGGTGGCTGAGAACGTCTGTAACTCCAGTTCCAGGGGTTAATCCGACCCCTCTTCCTGGACCTCCGCGGCATTGTCAACAGGACCGGGCCGCACCATACATGCAGACAGTGCATTTCATTCACAATATGAAATAATAAATTTAAAATTTAGATCGACAGTGGCATTATAGAGGATTGCTCCTCGCTAGTATTACTAAGTTTTAAGACTGTATCATTTAAAATTAGTTGTACTTTACCAAACTTGTTTATCTAGTGGTGTTTGTATTTTAAATAGAAAGCATAGATTACATGGGGGCAAAATCAATAAAAAAGAAAAAACACAAATCAAGCTGTTAATAAATATTGTATGTTTAAGGGTTGGAGAGGATGGCTCGTAGTGTTACGCACCGACTGCTCATTACAGAGGACCCAGGGCTTTGTCCCAGCTACCACATGGTGGCTTAGAACCTTCTGTAACTCCAAATTCAGGGGAATCCAACACTCCTCTTCTGACCTCCTCAGCATTTCACGACACACAGTGCACAACCTACAATGCAGACAGTACTATTCATTAACATGACAAAATAAATTAAAAAAAAAAATAATTATGTGGGCTGGAGACGAGATGCCCTAGGGGTTAAGAGCACCGACTGGCTCTTACAGACGGACCCAGGTTCGATCCCCAGCACCCACATGTGGCGGCGAGAATCGTCTGAAACACCAATTCCATGAGAATACAGCTTCAAGGGCTCCGAGCCCTCTTCTGACCTCCTCCTCTGACCTCCATTCATTTGCATGTATGGGTGCACTTGCATGCAGATAGTACATTCCTACACCACAGAATAAATAAAATTAAAAACTCAATTAAAAAAAATTTAATTATTGTATAAATTGAACAGTGAAGATCCTTTTATTGAGTTGCTATCATGGGCAAATTTCACTTAAGAATTATTATTTTTCATTTTAGAGTATGAATAAGTAGAAAATAGAATGGAAGCTGATCTGGGGATAGGTGGTGGAGGAGAGCATTGAAAGAGGTGAGGTTAAATACTTCAAACATGGACAAATAGGCTTGGCTAAGTGAAAGGTTTGTATTGGTAACTAATAAAAGATAAAGCAAAGTCTTAGATGAAACAGAATTGTTGGCTCTACAATAATAATGTTTCAACAGTCCTACTAATTTGTGTCAATTTTAGGTAAAGTGTTATCACATGTGCTTGTTTCGTTGTCTCAAATCCCTAAATTATTATATGATTTTGTAAGGCTATAGAGTCCCATTGTCTTGACTCGGGTTAAATGTTGTTTTTCAGTTACTTACACGCCAAGTCAATCATCCACAGAGACCTCAAGAGTAATAGTATCCTTCCTGAAATTGGTCTGCGAAGTCCGAAAACATCCTGACTTTTTCTTCTGTACATTTGTCTTCACACTATGTATTAAATAACATTTTCCATGCTATTTAATAATACTGTAAAGAAAGATTAGTCAGTTTTTATTGAGAAGTAAAATCAAGGAACAACCTACTGTATTGGGTTCTGTGGGCACTGTAAAAGTCTATCAAAAGTCTTTATTAGAATAGGACTTTTTGCTTGCTTACATTTTATCTGCACAATAAAATGGATGTCTTGTGGATACTAGTTTGTTTCAACCGTCTAAGCTTGCTCGGTAGTAGCTGAGATATGAATCTGAAGACTGAATTATGTAACAGTGAGGTAAGAAAAACAATTTTTCTAAGCATTTCTTTTACTTTGAGCCCAGACCTAAAATCCTTTCTGTGTTCTCTTATCTATAAAGAATCATTTAAGCTTTACAAGCCGTGTTAATGGATATCTAGTGCAAACAAAATGAGAAAGTTCCAGGTTCCCAAAGGCTTAGAAAGCAGCTTAACCTCATCCTCACTATTTCAAAGTTAAGAGATTTTTTTTTTTTTTTTTGGTCTTCTGAAACAGGTTTCCTGTAGCCCAGTGTCCTGGAACTCACACTCTATAGACAGGCTGCCTTGAACTCACAGAGATCCTTCCTGCCTCTGCCTCCCTAAATTCCTAAGATTTAAAAGCATGTGCTGCCACACCCAGCTTGAGCCTAAGAAATCTTAAAAGTAGGTCATAGAGGCTAAATAGAACTAATAGAGCTAATTATTATTTAAACCATGTTTATTGACTTTAGGAGGGAACATGAGTTACTATTTTTAGTAACAGGCATGCATGGTAGCATATGCCTTTAACCACAGCACTAGGGAGGCAGGCCGATGGTTCAAGCCATGCATCAGGCAGGGCACATAGTGAGACCTGTGTCTAAAAAAGGGGCGGGTGTCAGAGCCTCACGGGTTGATCCCCAGCACCCATGGCGGCTTGAGAACCGTCTGAAACTCCAGTTCCAGAGCACTCCAGTTAGGGGAATCCAACAGCCTCTTCTGAACTCCGGGCATGCACGACACGGGTGTACAGACTGCATGCAGACAGTACATCAACACAAGAAAAAAAAAATTCACACAAATGCTTGCCTCTAATAGGAAATGAAAATGGGTTTTTTTCCTTTACTTACTACACTTCAGATATATTTCTTCATGAAGACCTCACGGTAAAAATAGGTGATTTTGGTCTAGCCACAGTGAAATCTCGATGGAGTGGGTCCCATCAGTTTGAACAGTTGTCTGGATCCATTTTGTGGATGGTAAGAATTGAAGCTATTTCTTCATTTTATTAAAATTTTGGATACTAAGATGATGATGAGTTAACTAGAAAGTCATTAGTTCACTAACAATGTTTTCTTTCGTCTTTCTGAGACAGGGAATTTTGTAAACTCAGCATGGCCGGAACCAATTTGTAAAACCAGGCTGCCTTGTACAGAGAGATCCGAGTGCTTTCTGCCTCCAAGTGTTGGGAGTAAAGGCATGCTTCACAGCTGGCATGTACTGCATGTAAGCATATAAAAGGGGAGGGGCCTGGGAGAGATGCTTAGCGGTTAAGAGTGCCGACTGCTCTTGAGAGGACCGGGTTCGATCCCCAGCACCCACATGGCGGCCAAGAGAACCATCTGAAAGCTCTAATTCCAGAAGAACTCCAGTTCCAGGGGAATCCGAACCCTCTTCTGACCTCCGGGCATTGCACGAACGGGTGCACAGACCTGCATGCAGACAGTTACATTCATACACATACAGAAATAAATAAAAAAAAAAAAAGAAAGGCTGGGAAATGGCTAGGAGATGGTTAAGCAGCCCAACTGCTCTTGCAGAGACCCAGTTCAATTCAGACCCACTGGCAGCTAAGAATCATCTTCTAAGCCAGGCATGGTGGGTCCTCCCTATGAAGTTCCATGCCACATGGGGCTATAGGAAATACTGTCTCAAAAAGACAAATAAATAATACTAAAATAATCGGTTATCAGTGACATGCATGCCATTTGCGCCTTAGATAAATCTATTCTTGGGTCTCCTGTAGCCTCAGCTGTTCCTGGAATTCACTCTGTGTAGAACCGAGCCTGGCCTTGAACTCACAAAGATTCCGCCTGCTGCTGCCTCCCAGTGCTAGAATAAAGGTGTGCACCACCAAAAAAAAAAAAAAAAAAAAAAAAAAAAATAGAGAGACTGTTCAACAATATTTATTTAAGCTTGAGTTGGAGATATGTCCTCCTTCAGACCTTATAATTATGGGACAGCTAGAAGAGGAATGACAAAATGAAAGAGATTTTTAGTCAGCCTTTGTGCTGTCTTGAACAGATCTCTATTCTTTTTTCCACTTCATAGAAAAGGAGTTCTAAAAGATGGAATCTGAATTTTCTGCATAGTTGCTGCTGCAGGCTATTGAAAAGCTAGTTATAGGAATCATGCTGTGAACTCACAGTGGTTCTCAGGAGGTTTCCTAAGACATTTTGGAGCTTCCATCAGGTCCTCTTTAGTGAGACCAGTTTTCTTCCCATCCTTTAATCATAGCAATACACTGTAACTAGGGCTGTAGAGATAGCCATACTGCGGTTAAGAGCACCGACGCCTCTTGCAGAGGCTTACTTTTTAAAGGCAGGGTCTCATGTAGCCAAGACTGGCCTTGAACTCCTTATCCTCCTATCTCTACCTCCCACATACTGGGATCACAGTTGTATAGCACCTCACATCTGACCCCACCATGGTTTGATATTCACTACTCTGTCTGTCCATTTCTAATTATTTGTTGTATATTTTTGCAGTTACAATGAGAGAGGAACAAAACTGATCTATCTTTCATTCAGCAGAGTGTATGCTCTGGGGAAGCAGAGGCAAGGACATAATGACCAGCTGACCCACCCTTCTCTGGAAGCCAATGGGAGACTGAGTCTAGAAAAATCTGGTAAAAGGCATGGTGAAGAATGGCAGCCCAAGCTGTTCTCTGGCCTCCACCTCGATATGCACACACAACACACACACACACACACACACTACACGTACACATAGTGTGCACACACACATACACCAACACTGAAAAGAGAGGGTAACCGGTATGCTGTGAGCGAATTTGAGAAGTGGGCAGTCACGGAGGAGAGAGTGGTGTGATCTACAGATAATTAACAGGAAAACTTGGGAGCACCTATTGGTTAAACTGGACTCTGTTCACCATGTGTCAGAAGAGGGCGTCGCTTTCCTCTGGGCATGAGAGGGTCTTTTTTTTAAGGGAGAAGCCCAAAGAATTCTTGTTAGGTTTTATATTTTGTGTCCACAATGAGGGGTGGGAGAAAGGCCAGAGACTTCATGCTATTTAAAAACCAACATAACATCTCATCCCTTGCTCTCAGCTCATAAAATGTGTCTTTTGAGTCTTCAGGTTTTCATATGGGTAGTCTATTGTACTTTTGTGGGATTACAGAAGTTACCTAGAGACTCACTAAAACCCTCAGATAATTCTCAAAGCTTCTGTTAGCCAATCCAGTCTCTCCCACCGTTAAGGTTTTGCCAGAGATGATAATAAGTGCCTGTCCTGAGCTTCACTCACTTTCCTGCATGTTTGCTTCTTAATGACTCACAAAATAAGACATTCATTTGTCTCCATTCTTTCCTTTTCTTCCCTCCCTTCCTCCCTCCCTTCCTCCCTCCCTCCTTTCCTCCTACCCTGCTTCCTGTCCCCTTCTTTCTCCTCCTCCCCACTTTTATTTCCGTTTTGTTTTGTTGAGTCAGGGTCTCACTGCACTGTCAGCTGGCTTTGAACTTATCCTCCTGCCTCAGCTTCTCCAGTGCTGTGTTTGAGATGCTGACTACCATATATAGGAGATGACCAGTCTCCCTACTCCTTTTTTAACACGTCCTAGTTGTGGCTTGGTAGCTGCTGGTCTCTGACCAAACTACTCTTTAACTTTTTGTATAATTCCTACTTTATCTTACAAGTCTTTCTATTTATCTGATCATGATTTTATTTTTCTATAATTCTTCTTAAAATATTTTACTATTTTTTAATTTTATGTGTATGAGTGCATTCATTGCCTGCATGTCTATAAGGGCACCTGGGTAGTGCAGTGCCCGAGGAGGTCAGAAGAGGGTGGTGGATCCTCTGGAACTGAAGTTATGGACAATTGTTAGCTGCCACGTGAGTACTAAGAATTGAACCTGGGTCCTCTACAAGAGCAGCCAGTGCTCTTAACCATCTCTCTAGCCCCAGCCTTTCCATAATTCTTTTTTTTTAATTTTATTTATGTATGTGTATGAATGTACTGTCTGCATGCAAGTCTGTGCACCCGTGTCGTGCAATGCCGCGGAGGTCAGAAGAGGGTCTCGGATTCCCCTGGAACTGGAGTTCTCCTGGAACTGGAGTT
This sequence comes from Rhizomys pruinosus, assembly GCA_009823505.1. Lineage (NCBI taxonomy): Eukaryota > Metazoa > Chordata > Mammalia > Rodentia > Spalacidae > Rhizomys > Rhizomys pruinosus. Next base: position 1,112,233 of record VZQC01012458.1, on the reverse strand, counting down.
TCAGACGGTTCTCAGCCGCCATGTGGGTGCTGGGGATCGAACCCGGGTCCTTTGCAAGAGCGGTCGGCGCTCTTAACCGCTAGGCCATCTCTCCAGCCCCAAAACAGCATTCTTAAAGCCTTGGTAATGACCGTCCTTATATACTTTTCTAACTGTTCAGGACAGCCGGTTCTACAGGGAGACTCTGTCTCAAAAAGACCCCCCAAAAAATAATAATAAATCACTCATCTTCCTACCCTAATAAATCCTATTAATATTTTTATACATGTCTCCCCATTTTTTAGAATTTATACTGATGGCGTTTTGTCATTGCTGGAGAAAGCCACTGGTGAAGTTGGTGTGTCCCTTCTAATTCCTTTTGTAATGTTATATATTTATATGTAACACTTTGAAAATCCACTATGAGCAGGTAGTGGTGGTACATGTCTTTAATTCCAGCACTTGGGAGACAGAAGTAGGCAGATCTCTGTGAATTCAAGTACAGCCACGGGTGCAAAAAACAAACAATCTAGATTTGAAGGGCTCCAATGTAGATCAGTGGAAGAATGCTTGCCTAGCATGTTTAAGACCCTGGGTTTGCTCCCCAGCATTGGGGACCAAAAAATCAAAACCCTAAGCTGGGCATGGTGGTGCATGCCTTTAATCCTAGTGCTCAGGAGGTAGAGGCAGGCAGATCTCTGTGAGTTCAAGGCCAGCCTGGTCTACAGAATGAGTTCCAGGCCAGCTGGGGCTATAGGGAGACCCTGTCTCAAAAAAATAAATAAATAAAATAAAAAAGTGATTAAAAAATTTGAAGTGGTCTCGTGACATAATTTTATGGTTGGATGATCATAGACATGTTACTTTATTTATTCTCTGATGAAAACTCTTTTTTGTTGTTCTTTTTTGTTTGTTTGTTTGTTTGTTTTGGTCTTTCCTGTAGCTGGTCTGGAACTCACTATGTTGACCAGGCTGGCCTGGAACTCAAAAAGATCCGCCTGCCGAGTGCTGGGATTACAGGCATGTACCACCACGCCTGGCTATTTTCATTTCTTAGAATAGTTCTTATGAACGTATCTCCTCTCCAAGACAAAAATAAGTATTTTCATGGGCTGGAGAGATGGCTCAGCCATTAAGAGAATGGACTGCTCTTGCAGAGGACCAGGGTTCAATTCCCAGCACCCACATGGTGGCTAAGAACCATCTTTAAGCCAGGCTAGGTGGCATCCACCTTTAATTCTAGCACTCCAGAGGCAGAGGCAGGCGGATCTTTGTGAGTTTAAGGTCAGCCTGTTCTACAGAGTGAGTTCCAGGCCAGCTGAGGCTATAGGGAGACCCTGTCTCCAAAAGACCAAAAAAAAAAAAAGTATTTTCCTTTGAAACAGATTCTTCCAAAATGTCTGTAGCATAGTTGGTTGCATCAGGAATGTCCCAATAACCAATTCTTTTTCTCTTTTTTTTTTTTTTTAATCTTTTTGAGACTTTTTCTCAGAATGTCATTTAATCTTGCTTTCCATTTCATTAATAAACTTTGGTGAGCAAGCTGTAATAGTGCACCCACCTGGGGCTGGAGAGATGGCCTAGCGGTTAAGAGTGCCGACCGCTCTTACAGAGGACCCGGGTTCAATCTCCAGCACCCACATGGCAACCGAAAACCATCTGAAACTCCAATTCCAGGAGAACTCCAATTCCAGGGGAATCCGACACCCTCTTCTGACCTCCGCAGCATTGCACGACACAGGCGCACACACTTGCATGCAGACAGTACATTCATACACATACAGAAATAAATTAAAAAAAAAAAAAAATAGTGCACCCACCTGTTATTCCTAGCACCTGGAAGGAGTTCAAGGTGAGCCTGGGTCACATAGTGAAAACCTGCCTCAAAATAAGGGGTCTGGGAGAGATGGCTAGTGGTTAAGAGCACTAGCTGCTCTCCCAGAGGATACAAGTTTGGTTCCCAGCACCCACATGATGCCTAACAACCATCCATAACTACAGTTCCAGAGGATCCAACACCCTTTTCTGTCATCTACTGGTTTGCATGCACATGGTGCATTTACATACATGTAGGGAAGACACTTATCCACATAAAATTTAAATAAACTTTTTTAAAAAAGAGACACTTGGGCTTCCATGCTGCTAGATCCAGTGGTTATGTTCTCAGTCCTGTGTTTATTTGATCTGTCAGAATCGTAGGGTAAAATTAATTCCAAGCTTCTTCATGGAACATGTTTTTAATTCTCTGCTTAATCATGTTCTTAATGTGTTGCTATTCAAAATATGGTCTGTGTAACCTTTAGAAATACTGAATTTTAGGGGCTGGAGAGATGGCCTAGCGGTTAAGAGCGCCGACCGCTCTTACAGAGGACCCGGGTTCGATCCCCAGCACCCACATGGCGGCCGAGAGCCGTCTGAAACTCCAATTCCAGGAGAACTCCAGTTCCAGGGGAATCTGAGACCCTCTTCTGACCTCCGCGGCATTGCACGACACGGGTGCACAAACCTGCATGCAGACAGTACATTGATACACATACCGAAATAAATAAAATAAAATAAAATTAAATTAAAAAAAAGAAATACTGAATTTTAGGGGCTGGTGAGATGGCTCAGCGGTTAAGAGTGCCGACTGCTCTTCCAGAGGGACACAGGTTTGATTCCCAGCACCACATGGCGGCTAAGAACGTCTTTAAGCCAGGCATGGTGGTGCACGCCTTTAATCCTAGGAGCAGAGGCAGGCGGATCTCTCTGAGTTCCAGGCCAGCCTGGTCTACAGTGAGTTTCAGGCCAGCTGGGGCTCTAGGGAGACCCTGTCTAAAAAAAACAAAAAACAGAAATACTGAATTTTAGATACCACCTCACCACCCAGGAGCTTTTGAATTGGGTCTATTTAACAAGATTCTCAAATGATTGATGTGCTGGTGAAATGCTGTGTCAGAGCAGTTCTGTGATTGTCCTAACTTGGGCTCTGGTCCTCAGCTGCTGCTTCATGTGCTCCTTTGGGATCTCTTTTGCTTTCATGGCTTGAATGAAAAAAATCATATAATCATTTCTGTGCTGACCTCCAGCCACTTCATCTCCTTTGTACTTAGGAGTCTCTTATCTGGCTGGCTGCTTAACTTGTCCACTTGATTATCTACTAAGCAATATATCTAAAACTGAGATGCTTGTCTCTTAAACTTGTTTACCTCAGCCCCTCAAAATGCCATTCTTCATTCTTTCAGCTGTGTGTCAAACATTATATAGTAATCTTTGAATTCTTTTTTGAGACAGGTTCTGCCTATAGCCCCAGCTGGCCTGGAACTCACAGAGATCTGCCTCCCAAGTGCTAAGATTAAAGTCATATGCTACCATGCCAGGCTTAAAGACGGTTTTGTTTTGTTTTAATTTTTTTATTTTATTTATTTATGTGTATGAATGTACTGTCTGCATGCAAGTTTGTGCACCCATGTTGTGCAATGCCGCGGAGGTCAGAAGAAGGTCTCGGATTCCCCTGGAACTGGAGTTCTCCTGGAATTGGAGTTTCAGACAGTTCTCGGCCTCCATGTGGGTGCTGGGGATCGAACCCGGGTCCTCTGCAAGAGCAGTCAGCGCTCTTAACCACTAGGCAATCTCTCCAGACTCTTAAAGACAGTTTTTAGCCACCATGTGGGTGCTGGGAATCAAACCCGGATCTTCCAAAACAGCAGTCCGTGCTCTTAACCACTGAGCCATACTCCAGTCCCTCTTTTTTTTTTTCCATACCATACAATTAATCTAACTTCAACTCTCATGTATCTATTTTTATTTATGCATATGAGCGTTTGCCTGCATATATTTAAGTGTACCCATAAGTGCAAACTTGTGGAGGCCCAAAGAGGGCATCGGATCCCCAGAACCTGAGTTATAGACAGTTGTTAGCTGCCGTAGAAATTCTGAGACATGAACCAAGGTCCTCCTCAAAAGTAGCCATTGCTCTTAACTGCTGAGCCATCTTTCCAGCCCCCTTGTGGTGTCTTTTTTTTTGGGGGGGGGGGTCTTTTTGAGACAGGGTCTCCCTTTTGTCAGGGTGTGAGTTCCAGAGGCACTGAAATGCAGAGACACCTAAGACCGGTGGTGCCCAGGATCCTGCTCTACCAGGCCAGCCTTTGGCTATGCTAAAACGGGCCATCACCGATTATTCNGCCCAGCGCAGCGAGGTGTCTATTTTTTAAGTATATCTAGAACGTACAACTTCTTGTCATTTATTCTGCTGTTACCCTATTCAAGCCACCATTCTCAGAGCTGGATTGACTCTTATGTCCCTGCTTCCTCCTCGCTCCCCACCTCACTTTAGTTTCAACACAACAGCTAATTTGGTCATATTAAAACCGATTGGGTTGCTGATCTTCCTTAGGGTCCATATTTCATCCAGGATGAAAACCAAAGTTCTACACAGAGGGTATAAAGTTTCTGCAGCTAGGCCTTTCTCAACACATCTACCACCCCTGCTCTCTATTTCCCACCAGCTCCTCTGTTACTGTCGGTTCATCTCTTATTTTCCTCCAGCTGACTGTTCTAGGTCATACTTTGCCTTCTTGCTGTTATTTTATATGGGAGTCACATGCCTGCCATAGGCCTTTGCCCTTGTCCTATCTCATAATGTCCCAGTGTTGTGTCCTGTTCCTCCTCCTCCTCCTCCTCCCAGCCTGGTATAGTCTCATCCCTATCTTCATTAGCGCTCCCTTACCTCTTTAGAGTCTTTACTAAAAATATCCTATGAAAGGAGGTTGTCCTTTGCCTAAAACTACAGCCCTTGTGGCTCAGCATTTCCTATCTTCTGCCCAGGCTGGCTGGCTGGCTGGCTGGCTGGCTGGCTACCTACCTACCTACCTACCTACCTACCTACCTACACACACACACACACACACACACACACACATACACACACAAACATACAGAGTTAACTATATATTTTACTACCTTTTATTTTCCATTTTCTGCAACAAACTGCTAAATATCTTGAATGTAGGAAGTTACTGCTTTATCCTAAAACTAAACAACAACAAAACAGTTGGTTGGCATCTACTGGATTGTAGTTAAATATTCTAATAAATTCTTTCTAAAAACACTAGAAAAAAATAAACAAACACTTGAGGCTAGGCAGTGGTACACACCTTTAATCCCAGGCAGAGGCATGTGGATCTCTGTGAATTCAAGGCTATCCTAGGCCATCCGAGCCTACAAGGAGACGCTGTCTCACACACACACACACACACACACACACACACACACACACACAAAGCTTGAGAATAGCTAGGTGTGGTGATGTACATCTTTAATCCCAATACTCCAGAGGTAGAGACAGGTGGATCTCTATGAGATCCAGGCCAACTAGGGCTACAGGAAGACCCTGTAACAAAATTTAAAAAAAAAAAAATCTAGGTAAATATCTCCATGTTACAGATTAGTAGGCATAGTTAAACTGTAAAATGTACCTATGGTAGCCAGGCGTGGTGGCGCACACCTTTAATCCTAGCACTTGGGAGGCAGAGGCAGGCGGATCTTTGTGAGTTCAAGGCCTGCCTGGTCTACAGAGTGAGTTCCAGGACAGCTGGGGCTACAGGGAGACCCTGTCTTGAAAAGACCAAAAATAAATAAATAAATAAAATAAAATAAAATAAAATAAAATAAAATAAAATAAAATAAAATAAAATAAAATGTACCTATGGTAAGTGCCACAGGTAAAATTTAAACTCAGGCTAGGTGCAAACCCCATACTCTTTCACATCATGTCTTTGTGATCATTTCACTCAGTTTCTTTTTTTTCTTATGTCTTTTTGAGACAGGGTCTCCCTGTAGCTCCAGCTGTCCTGGACCTTGCTTTCTAGACCAGGATGGCCTTGAACTCACAAAGATCCCCCTGCCTCTGCCTCCCAAATGCTAGGATTAAAGCCGTGTACCACCATGCCCGCTCTCAGGTTCTTTTCTTTTCCCATCTGCATCGGTAGAATTATTGCTCTTTTTACAGCCAGGCATGGTGGCGAACGCCTTTAATCCTAGCACTTGGGAGGCAGGCAGGTCTTTGTGAGTTCAAAGCCAGCCTGGTCTACAAAGTAAGTTCCAGGACAGCTGGGGCTACAGGGAAACCCTGTCTCGAAAAAGACCAAAAAAAAAAAAAAAAGAATTATTGCTCTTTTGCATGCCTCACAAATATTAAAGGTTATGAAACCTTTACATTATGTTAAGATATTCTGAAAAGTTCAAAATGCACACATGTATAAAATAGTGGTAATTCTCTCTTTTCCTAATAAAAATGTATAATTTGGGGGCTAGAGTAGTTCAACAGTTAAGAGCACTGGCTGCTTTCGCAGACTCCCATGGTTCAATTCCCAGCACCCACATGGTGGCTAACAGCCATCCATAACTCTAGTTCCAGAGGAATCTGATGCTCTCTTCTGACCTCTGGAGGCATTGCAAGACACGATGCACTTATATGCATACAAGATAATACACTCAGACACCTAAAAATTACAAAATAAAAAAATGTTTAAATAATAGTAAGTAAAATGTTTTAAAATGTCTGAGGCTGGAGAGATAGCTTAGCAGTTAAGAGCGCCGACTGCTCTTGCAGAGGACCCGGGTTCAATTCCCAACACCCACATGGCGGCTGAGAACCGTCTTTGGTTCCAGTTCCAGGGGAATCTCACACCCCCTTCTGACCTCCACGACATCGGTGCACAGACCTCTGCATGCAGACAGTACATTCATACACATATTTAAGAAAATGTATAATTTGGGGCTGGAGAGATGGCTTAGCAGTTAAGAGCACTGACTGCTCTTGCAGAGGACCCAGGTTTGATTCCCAGCACCCACATGGTGGCTGAGAACCATCTTTGGCTCCAGTTCCAGGGGAATCCGACACCCTCTTCTGACCTCCTCTGCATTGCATGACATGGGTGCACAGACCTACATGCAGACAGTACACTCATACACATGAAAAATATTAGATAAATAATAGTTTTTAAAAAGACCTGAAAAAAAATTTTTTTAATGTATAATTTTACATTTATGTCTTTGGTACACTTCAGATTATTGGGTTATGTTATGAGGTATTTATTTTTTATTTTTTTATTTTATTTTATTTATTATGTGTATGAATGTACTGTCTGCATGTAGGTTTGTGCACCCATGTCGTGCAATGCCACGGAGGTCAGAAGAGGGCATCAGATTCCCCTGGGACTGGAGTTAAAGATGGTTCTCAGCCACCACGTGGGTGCTGGGGATCGAACCTGGGTCCTCTGCAAGAGCAGTCGGTGCTCTTAACCGCTAGGCCATCTCTCCAGCCCATGAGGTATTTATTGAGGTGGTTTTTGTTGTCACTGTTTTTTCCGCCAAATGGATATCCAGTTCTGACAATAATTGTTGAAAAGACCATCCTTTTCCCCATTTACTTACCTCATTTTGGTAAATAAATACCATGCCTTTGATTTTAAATTTCAGCTTGTGAATGTTTGATGTGGACTTTTTTTGTTTGTTGTTTTACCGAGACAGGGTCTCCCTGTAGCCCCAGCTGTCCTGGAACTCACTGTGTAGACCAGGCTGGCCTTGAACTCACAAAGACCCACCTGCCTCTGCCTCCTGAGTGCTAGGATTAAAGGCGTGCGCCACCACACCCGGCTTTGATGTGGACTTTTAAAAAGAGAATAACGGGGCTGGAGAGATGGCCTAGCGGTTAAGAGCGCCAACCGCTCTTACAGAGGACCCGGGTTCGATCCCCAGCACCCACATGGCGGCTGAGAACCGTCTGAAACTCCAATTCCAGGAGAACTCCAGTTCCAGGGGAATCCGACACCCTCTTCTGACCTCCGCGGCATTGCACGACATGGGTGCACAGACGCATGCAGACAGTACATTCATACACATACAGAAATAAATTTTAAAAAATTAAAAAAAATAAAAAATTTAAAAAAATTTAAAAAAAAAATAAGAGAATAACGTGCTTTTTGCTTTCCCATCAATACTGTGATATTCAATATTTATATGCATATCTCTTGTATTTAGGCCAGTGTTCTGCTTAGTACAAATGATGAGAATATTTTCTAAAGGGGCATTAATATAAACCCAACTGGGACATATTTTTTTGGGCTTCTTACCAAATTGATCTTCTGCACAATCCCTGTCAAAGTATGAGCAGTTTATGGGCTGGAGAGATAGCTCAACAGTTAAGAGCACTGGCTGCTCTTGCAGAGGACCCGGATTAGGTCCCCAGCACCCACATGGCAGCTGAAAACCGTCTTAAACTCCAGTTCCAGGGGAATCTGATGCCCTCCTGACCTCTGCAGCACTGCACAACATAGGTGCACAGACCTACATGCAGACAGTACATTTATACACATAAATAAATGAATAAGTAAAATTAAAAAATAAAAAATACCAAGGGGGAAAAAAACACCAAAAATAATAGGCATTCTTAAAAAAAAAAAAAAAAGAAAACCTAAAACCAGACCAGTTTTTAAGGGTAGCATAGGTGACTTTAAAATAAATCTACTGGGGCTGGAGAGATAGCCTAGCAGTTAAGAGCACTGACGGCTCTTGCAGAGGACCCGGGTTCGATCCCCAGCACCCACATGGCGGCTGAGAACCGTCTGTAACTCCAATTCCAGGAGAACTCCAGTTCCAGGGGAATCCGAGACCCTCTTCTGAGCTCCGCAGCATTGCACAACACAGGTGCACAAACCTACATGCAGACAGCACATTCATAAACATAACAAAAATAAATAAAATTAGCCGGGTATGGTAGCCCACGCCTTTAATCCTAGCACTCAGGAGGCAGAGGCAGGCGGATCTTTGTGAGTTCAAGGCCAGCCTGGTCTACAGAGTGAGTTCCATGATAGTTGGGGCTACAGGGAGACCCTGTCTCGAAAAGACCAAAAAAATAAAAATAAATAAGTAAATTTTTAAATAGATCTACAGTGGGGCTGGAGAGATGGCCTAGTGGTTAAGAACGCCGACTGCTCTTGCAGAGGACCCGGGTTCGATCCCCAGCACCCACATGGTGGCTGAGAACCGTCTGTAACTCCAGTTCCAGGGGTATCCGACACCCTCTTCTGACCTCCGCGGCATTGCACAACACGGGCGCACCAACCTACATGCAGACAGTGCATTCATTCACATAGAAAAATAAATAAAATTTAAAAAATTAGATCGACAGTGGCCATTATAGAGGATTGCTCCTCGCTAGTATTACTAAGTTTTAAGACTGTATCATTTAAAATTAGTTGTACTTTACCAAACTTGTTTATCTAGTGGTGTTTGTATTTTAAATAGAAAGCATAGATACATGGGGGAAAAATACAAATCAAAAAGAAAAAACACAAATCAAGCTGTTATAATATTTATGTATAGGGGCTGGAGAGATGGCCTAGTGGTTAAGAGCACCGACTGCTCTTACAGAGGACCCAGGTTTGATCCCCAGCACCCACATGGTGGCTGAGAACCGTCTTTAACTCCAATTCCAGGGGAATCCAACACCCTCTTCTGACCTCCTCAGCATTTCACGACACAGGTGCACAAACCTACATGCAGACAGTACATTCATACACATACAAAAATAAAATTTAAAAAAAAATAATTATGTGGGCTGGAGAGATGGCCTAGCGGTTAAGAGCACCGACTGCTCTTACAGAGGACCCAGGTTCGATCCCCAGCACCCACATTGCGGCCGAGAACCGTCTGAAACTCCAATTCCAGGAGAACTCCAGTTCCAGGGGAATCCGAGACCCTCTTCTGAGCTCCGCGGCATTGCACGACACGGGTGCACAAACTTGCATGCAGATAGTACATTCATACACACACAGAAATAAATAAAATTAATAAAACAATTAAAAAAAATAATTATGTATAAATTGAACAGTGAAAGATCCCTTTTATTGAGTTCTTCATGGGAAAATTTCACTTAAGAATATTATTTTTCATTTTAGAGTATGAATAAGTAGAAAATAGAATGGAAGCTGATCTGGGGATAGGTGGTGGAGGAGAGCATTGAAAGAGGTGAGGTTAAATACTTCAAACATGGACAAATAGGCTTGGCTAAGTGAAAGGTTTGTATTGGTAACTAATAAAAGATAAAGCAAAGTCTTAAGATAGAACAGAATTTTGGCTCTACATAATAATGTTTCACAGTCCTAAATTTGTGTCAATTTTTAGGTAAAGTGGTTATCACAATGTGCTTGTTTCAGTTGTATCAAATCCCTAAATATATTATATAGATTTTGAGGCCAGAAGAGTCCATTAGTCTTACTCGGGTTAAAATGTTTTGTTTTTCAGTTACTTACACGCCAAGTCAATCATCCACAGAGACCTCAAGAGTAATAGTATCCTTCCTGAAATTGGTCTGCGAAGTCCGAAAACATCCTGACTTTTTCTTCTGTATTTTGTCTTCACACTATGTAAAAACATTTTCATGCTAAATTTAATATACTGTAAAGAAAATTAGTCAGTTTTCATTAGAGTATAGTAGAACAGGACACAACCTACTTTTGGTTTCTGGATGGGCACTGTAAAAGTCTATCAAAAGTCTTTATTAGAATAGGACTTTTTGCTTGCTTACATTTTATCTGCACAATAAAATGGATGTCTTGTGGATACTAGTTTGTTTCAACCGTCTAAGCTTGCTCGGTAGTAGCTGAGATATGAATCTGAAGACTGAATTATGTAACAGTGAGGTAAGAAAAACAATTTTTCTACTTTTTCTTTGAGCCCAGACTAAAATCCTTTCTGATGTCCTCTTTATTCTAATAAAGAGCATTTAGAGCTTTACCAGCAGTGTTAAAGGATATCTAGGCCAAACCAAATGAGAAAGTTTCCAGGTGTCCCAAAGGCTTAGAAAAGCAGCTTACCTCATCCTCACATATTTCAAGCTTAAAGATTTTTTTTTTTTTTGGTCTTTTGAAACAGGGTTTCCCTGTAGCCCCAGCTGTCCTGGAACTCACTCTATAGACCAGGCTGGCCTTGAACTCACAGAGATCCTCCTGCCTCTGCCTCCCAAATGCTAAGATTAAAAGCATGTGCTGCCACACCCAGCTTGAGCCTAAGAAATCTTAAAAGTAGGTCATAGAGGCTAAATAGAACTAATAGAGCTAATTATTATTTAAACCATGTTTATTGACTTTAGGAGGGAACATGAGTTACTATTTTTAGTAACAGGCATGCATGGTAGCATATGCCTTTAATCCCAGCACTAGGAAGGCAGAGGCAGATGGGTATCCAGGCCATGCACAGGCAGGGCTACATAGTGAGACCCTGTGTCAAAAAAGGGGGCGGGTGCAGAGGAACCGGGTTCGATCCCCAGCACCCACATGGCGGCTGAGAACCGTCTGAAACTCCAGTTCCAGGAGAACTCCAGTTTCAGGGGAATCCAACAGCCTCTTCTGACCTCCGAGGCATTGCACGACACGGGTGTACAGACCTGCATGCAGACAGTACACTCATACACATAGAAAAAAAAATTCAAAATGCTTGCTCTAATAGGAAAATGAAATGGTTTTTCCTTTACTTACTACACTTCAGATATATTTCTTCATGAAGACCTCACGGTAAAAATAGGTGATTTTGGTCTAGCCACAGTGAAATCTCGATGGAGTGGGTCCCATCAGTTTGAACAGTTGTCTGGATCCATTTTGTGGATGGTAAGAATTGAAGCTATTTCTTCATTTTATTAAAATTTTGGATACTAAGATGATGATGAGTTAACTAGAAAGTCATTAGTTCACAACAATGTTTTTTTGTCTTTCTGAGACAGGGACTTCTTGTAACCTCAGCTGGCCTGGAACTCAATTTGTAGACCAGGCTGACCTTGAACTGAGAGATCCGAGTGCTTCTTCCTCCCAAGTGTTGGGAGTAAAGGCATGCTTCACCAGACCTGGCTCATGTACTGCTTTAAAAAAAAAGGGGGGGGGGGAGCTGGAGAGATGGCCTAGCGGTTAAGAGTGCCGATGCTCTTGCAGAGGACCTGGGTTCGATCCCCAGCACCCACATGGCGGCTGAGAACCGTCTATAACTCCAATTCCAGGAGAACTCCAGTTCCAGGGGAACTTCTTCTTCTGACCTCCGTGGCATTGCAGGACACGGGTGCACAGACCTGCATGCAGACAGTACATTCATACACATACAAAGATAAATAATAAAAAAAAAAAAAAAAAAGGCTGGAGAGATGGCTCAGTGGTTTAAGAGCGCCAACTGCTCTTGCAGAGTACCCAGATTCAATTCCCAGCACCCACATGGCAGCTAAGAATCATCTCTAAGCCAGGCATGGTGGGTCTCTATGAGTTCCATGCCAGCTGGGGCTATAGGGAAATCCTGTCTCAAAAAGACAAAATAAATAAATAAAAATAATGGGTTTACAGTGACATGCAGCCATTGTGGCCTTAAGAAAACTATTCTTGGGTCTCCCTGTAGCCCCAGCTGTCCTGGAATTCACTGTGTAGACCGAGCTGGCCTTGAACTCACAAAGATCCGCCTGCTGCTGCCTCCCAAGTGCTAGAATTAAAGACGTGCGACACCACGCCCAGCAAGAAAACTATTCTTTTAATAGAGAGACTGTTTCAACAATATTATTTAAGCCTGAGTTGGAAATGTACCTCCTTCAGACCTTATAATTATGGGACAGCTAGAAGAGGAATGACAAAATGAAAGAGATTTTTAGTCAGCCTTTGTGCTGTCTTGAACAGATCTCTATTCTTTTTTCCACTTCATAGAAAAGGAGTTCTAAAAGATGGAATCTGAATTTTCTGCATAGTTGCTGCTGCAGGCTATTGAAAAGCTAGTTATAGGAATCATGCTGTGAACTCACAGTGGTTCTCAGGAGGTTTCCTAAGACATTTTGGAGCTTCCATCAGGTCCTCTTTAGTGAGACCAGTTTTCTTCCCATCCTTTAATCATAGCAATACACTGTAACAGGGCTGGAGAGATAGCCTAGCGGTTAAGAGCACCGACGCTCTTGCAGAGGACCCAGGTTCGATCCCCAGCACCCACATGGCGGCTAAGAACCGTCTGTAACTCCAATTCCAGGAGAACTCCAGTTCCAGGGGAATCCGAGACCCTCTTCTGACCTCCGCGGCATTGCACGACAGGGGTGCACAGACCTGCATGCAGACAATACATTCATACACATACAAAAATAAAATAATAAAAAAAAAAACATTGAAAAAAAAAAAACAAAAAAAACCAATAACCAACTGTAAAACAGCTTGAGCTGGGCTGCTGCTATTAAGCTAGACACTGGAATTGCAGTGCTATTTGTCACAAATTTTTTATGTGTTTTTTAAGAATACAGTTTTTTTTTTAATTAGTCTGGCATTGGTGGCCCAAGCCCTTTTTAAAAAATCCCATCTCAACACTTGGGAGATGGAGGTAAATGGCAGAATCTCTGTGATTTCAAAGGCCAGCCTGGGCTTCCCAGTAGGGAAGTTCCAAGCCCAGCTGGGGCTACAGGAAGACTGGGTCCTCAAAAAAAAAACCAAGGCTGGGGGGGGGCCCACGAAACAAAGGTAGGGTACTTTTCTTTCCTTGTTAATTTTACCAGATTATGATTTTTTAATATTTAAAATGAAAGTAGTAAATACTGAATATAGTGTGTTTTAAATGATAATAAGAACTATTCACCACTGTAAACACACTAAACAAAAGCTGTGTACTGTCAATACTTTTTTTTTGTTTTTTTTCTTGGGTATGTTTCGACATGGGGTCCCTCCCTTTTTAGTCGCCAGCCCCTGGCCCTGGGAGCTCCACTATATTAAGACTAGCCTGGGCCTAGCCTGGGCACTTGAACTCACAGAGAACCACTGCCTCTGCCTCCAAGGTGCTAGGAATAAAGGTGTGGGGCCAACCATGCCCGGCTTAAGAATAAAGAACAGCTCGTTTTAACCTACCATGTAGGTTGTTGAAATTGAAAACCACACCGGGTCCCCTTCTGGCAAGGAAAGCAGTTGGCTCTCTTAACAACTGCTGAGCCATCTCTCCCAACACCAAGGCCAAATTTTTCCTTAATAACCTCCTCTTGAGTTATCCCTCATCTTGAAAAATGTTATGGTCCAGACCTTCTGGAAACAAAAAGCCTCCTTCTAAGATTCCCAAATCCAAATTTGTAGTTTAGCCCTGTTTTTTTCTAAAAAGAAAACTGAGTATATGTTTTTAAAACTGCTTAAAAAATTGATCATAAATGATTTGATTATTGTAATCTGGTCCACTCAGGCCACCTCTTAAAGCCAAAATACTCTTTTTTTTTTTTTTTTTTTTTTTTTTTTTTTTTTTTTTTGGTCTCTTTGAGACAGAGTCCTCCCCCCTGCAAAGCCCAAGCTGTCCTTGAACTTGCTATGTAGAGTAAGCTGGCCTTGAACTCACAGACTTCCACCTGCCTCTGCTGGGATTAAAGGTGTGAGCCACCATGCCCAGCCCAGGAATTTTTTATGATATAAATAAAAGTTGAATAACTCCTGTTTATAACCAAACTATTTTCTTAGGCTGTGAATATTCTGCTTCTTTTTTTTTTTTTTTGTTGGAGGGCAACTTTTAAAAAAAGATTTTTTGTTTTTTCAGCACGATGAGATGCCCCATATCATTTGGCTATCTGTTTCTCTTAAAAACCTGGCAAGAGCCAGCATGGTGGTTCCACCCCCCCTTTTTTAATCCAGCAATTTGGAGACAGAAGCAGGTGGGGTATCTCTGTGAGTGTTAAGGCGAGCCTGAATCATACAATTGAAAAAAAGAGTTTTCCAGAAACAGCTGGGGCTACAGGAAAAAAAAAAAAAAAAAAAAAAAAAAAATTATTTATTTTTAAAAAATTTCCTGTTCCCTCAAGCCGCAGTTGTGCCGGGCATGCCCTTTTAATGCTAGCCTAAGCACTTTTGGAAGGCAGAAGCAAGGCGGAATTCTTTTTGAGTTTCAAGACCAGCCTGGTCTTGGCCTACAGAGTGAGTTTCCAGGACAAGCTGGGCTACAGGGAGAAAACCCCTGGGTCTGGAAAAAGCCCAAAAAAAAAAAATCTGTCCCTCACCAAAGCCCCCAGCCGGGCCCCGTGTGACACCAACTGCCCTTTTTAAAAAAAAAAAAAAAAAAAAAAAAAATCCTAGCAATTTTTGGGAGGCAAGAGGCAGTGGATCTCTGCTTTGGGTGAGTTGTCAAAGGCCCAGCCTGGTCTAACACATAGTGAGTCCCAGGGACAGCTGGGGCTACAAGGAACCCCTGTCCTCGAAAAGACCAAAAAAGAAAAAAAAATTCTGGAAAAAAAATATCCTGTGGTCCCTCATCCAGAAAGGTTTTTTCAGGCCGTTAAAAAAATTAAGGTCCTTTTATAATTAGGTTTTTTGTTTTTGTTTTGTTTTGTTTTGCTTTTTTGTCTTTTCAAGAACAGGGGTTGCCCTGTAGCCCCAGCTTGTCCTGGCACTCACTCTGTAAGACCAGGCCTGGCCTGAACTCCCCACAAAGATCCACCTTGCCTTGCCTTCCAAGTGCTAAGGGGATTAAAGGCGTGTGCCACCACGCCCAGCTTTATATTAGGTTTTTATATTTAAATAGCTTCCCTGTATTTTGACTTGTTCATTTTGTCACAGATGCAGGTGGTTTATCTTGTACTGTATTACTAAAAAGGCAGCTGTGAGCAGAATAAATGAGACACCAAGTGGATAATACCTTCCCTGCACTCCTATCCTTTGACCTTCTTCAAGTTTTCTCACAGATCTTCTATCAGTATTTCTCTACTTGGACGGACATTAGAATCATTTGTGGAGCTTTAAAAAAAAAACGAACTAATAATGTAGGGACCCACCTCCTAGGCTTTTTTCTTGAATTTGTTTTTTTACTGGGGTAGAGTAAATACAAGGCACTGAGACAAAGCCCTCCACAACGTCGGTTTTTCGGATTTTTTCAGCTTGAGTTGAACACTGTTATTCCTCATGAGATACCTGGCTTGCCCAGACCAGGAACCAGGAACCTTGGCTTCCACCTATTTTTTTTTTTTTTTTTGCCTTAATTACGTTTTCGCCGTTGGTACATCTAATTACCTCCTTCCCCAATTTCTGTCCAATAACGGGCTGGAGAGAGAACTAGCGGTTAAGAGCGCGCCGACCAGCTCTTACCAGAGGACCCGGGTTCGATCCCCAGACCCACCATGGCGGCCGAGACGAAACGTCTGAAACTCCAATTCCAGAGGAACACTCCCATGTTCCAGGGAGATCGAACAAACCCCTCTCATTCTGACCCCTCCCGCGGCATTTGCACGACACGGTACACAAAACCTACAAATGCAGACAGTACATTCATTTTACACATACAGGAAATAAAATTAAAATAATAAAAAAAAAAAATATAATATAGGCATGAATGCCAAGCAAATATTGGTTAAGGTCTTCTTAGCCAGCTCCCGTTGATATGTACATTTAGTGTAAGCTTTATTTATTGTACTTTTTTTTAGCATTTTTTTATTATTTTATGAATTTATTTCCACTATTGTATGGAATTGCAATGTTCTGATGCACCACCCAACGTCCTGTCCACCGTGAACGCGTGCAGATGCGCCGGAGGTCCAGAAGGAGGGCGTTCTCGCACTTGCCCTGGAACTGGAGTTCTCCCTGGAATTTGGAGTATTTCAGAACGGCTCTCCGGCCCGCCAATGTGGGGTTGCTGGGGAATCGACACCCGGGTTCCCTCTGCAAGAGAGCGGTTTCGCCGACCTCTTAACCTTTAGGCCATCGCTCCAGCCCGTAAGTTAAGAACTTTTAAGTTTCACAGTACAGTGACTAAATTATGTTACAAAGTAGCCAATATGATTTGTTTTCTTTGGAACAGACTGCAAACTAAAATTCCCCTTACCCAATTTTTCTTAAATCAGGCTTCTGTCTGTGGTTTTGTTAATAAGCCTTTTTTTTACCCACTAAATACAGTTTTTTTTTTTATTTTAATTTTTTATTTTGGTATGTTGGTATGAATGTACTGTCTGGCATTGTAGGTTTGTGCCACCCATCGTGCAGTGAAACTGCTTCGGAGGCAAAGAGGGCTCGGATTCCCCTGGAAAAACTTGGAGTTCTCCTGGGAATTGGAGTTAACAGACGAGTTCTAAGCTCCCGTTATGGGTTTGGGATGAAACCCGGTCCTCGCAGAAGAGTACCGGTTGCTTTCTCTTAAAAACACCGCTAGGCTTATGCTTCTCCATGCCCCAATTAAAAGCATGTTTTTGTAATTTCGTCTTATGTTTATAGCATGGATTGGAAGGAGATTTGAATTAAACAGCTAGAATTCTATCATTATTTTCTTTGCTTCTTGAATGTTAAGGAAAAAATCATTAGTGAAAAAAAAAAAAACTAAGGGGGCTGGAAGGAATGGGCCTGCCGGTTTAAGAGCCGACCGGGACCGCTTCTTACGGGAACCGGGGTTCGATCCCCAGCACCCACAGACTGGGCGTTGAGACCGGTCTGAAACTCCAATTCCAGGAGAACTCCCAAGTTTTCCAGGGAATCCGAGGGACCCTCTTCTAAAAACTCCGCGCGCAATTGCCACGACCGGGTGGCACAGAACTTTGCATAAATCAGACAGTTAATTCGTTCATACCATACAGAAATAAATTAAAAATTAATAAAATTAATTAAAAAAAAAAAAAAAAAAACTTAGTTACTGCTCTCAAGCCTTTTTATAGCCATTAGTCCAGTATTTCTTTGCTAATCAGGATTGGGAGGCAGGAACTAATTTGGATATGGTTGTCTTGGAAAATGATTAAATGGTAACAGTAGTGTTTGTTCATAAAGAAGATGGCTGATAAAATTATAAAAAATTGCTAGGTGTGAAGGTGTACACCTTTAATCCCAGCACTTGGGAGGCAGAGGCAAGACAATCTCTTGTGAGTTGTCAAGGCCCAGGCGCCCGGGTGGTGTACATAGTGAGCTCCAGGACAGCTGGGATTAAAGGGAGACCCTGTCTAAAAAAAAAAAAAAAAAAAATATATAATATATATATATATAGATATATAATATATATATATATAGATATAGTCTTAGTGCTGGGGCTGGAGAGATGGCCTAGTGGTTAAGAGCACCAACTGCTCTTGCAGAGGACCCGGGTTCGATCCCCAGCACCCACATAGCAGCTGAGAACCATTTTTAACTCCAGTTTCAGGGGAATCTGACACCCTCTTCTGACCTCCACAGCATTGCATGATACAGGTGCACAGACCTACATGCAGACAGTACATTCATACACATAAAAAAATAAATAAAAATTTAAAAAAGAAGCTTTAGCCAGGCGTGGTGGCGTGCACCTTTAATCCTAGCACTTGGGAGGCAGAGGCAGGCGGATCTAAGTTCAAGGCCAGCCTAGTCTACAGAGTGAGTTCCAGGACAGCTGGAGCTACAGGGAGACCCTGTCTCAAAAAGAAGCTTTAAAAAAATCTTAGTACTTGGAATCTTAGCTAAAACCATCTCTTTGAGAATTTATAAAGCAGGGCAGTTGGGATTTTTTTTTTCAACTTTCTTAATTAGTTTTATTTCTTTGACCATTAATAAAAGAATTTCATAGTAGGTTTTTTTTTTGGGGGGGGGTGTTGGCCAGAGTGGTGTGTAACACTGGCTGACCTGGAACTTGTTATGTAGACCAGGTAGCATTGAGCTCACAGAGATCCTCTGCCTCCAGGTGCGAGCATTAAAGGCATGCACTCTCATGCCTAGCATTAATAGATGGGTTTCTTTGGAAGAGATATTGTTCTGGGAATTATCATAGTTTGTGTTTCAGTCTTGTTTTAGTTGAAGTAAAAATAAACTAGAATTTCTCTTATATTCTAACAGGCACCAGAAGTAATCAGAATGCAAGATAAAAACCCATATAGCTTTCAGTCAGATGTATATGCATTTGGGATCGTGCTATATGAACTGATGACTGGCCAGCTACCTTATTTAAACATCAACAACAGGGATCAGGTAAATATTTGCCATTTCTATGGGGTCATTTTAGTATCTGTTAAGACTCCAGTTTATTTATCAAAAGGAAGTACAGAGGCCTGGGTAAGTATGGAGGAGAGATCTCTTGGTCTTTCTAATCAGAAATATTTTGTATACTTTTTTAAAATTTTTTTATTTATTCTTGTATATGTATGAATGTACTGTCTGCATGTAGGTTGGTGCACCCGTGTCGTGCAGTGCCGCAGAGGTCAGAAGAGGGCGTCGGATTCCCCTGGAACTGGAGTTAAAGACGGTTCTCAGCCGCCATGTGGGTGCTGGGGATCGAACCCGGGTCTTGTGCAAGAGCAGTCAGTGCTCTTAACCGCTAGGCCATCTCTGCAGCCCCATTTTTTGACACTAATAACTATGTATGGCTTTTCCTTGAAATGTTGATCTTAAGTGTTAAAATGGAGTGAAATCCCCAATTTTGTTGCTAGAAAATAAAGACACAGCAGCAATGGATATTAACTCATAGTTCCTTTTTTTTTTTTTTTGAGACATAACTCATATTTAAAAAAATTTTTTTTTATTTTATTTATTTTTGTATGTGTATAAATGTACTGTCTGCATGCAAGTTTGTGCACCTGTGTCGTGCAATGCCGCGGAGGTTAGAAGAAGGTGTCAGATTCCCCTGGAACTGGAGTTCTCCTGGATTGGAGTTTCAGACAGTTCTCGGCCGCCATGTGAGTGCTGGGGATCGAACCCAGGTCCTCTGTAAGAGCGGTTGGCACTCTTAACCGCTAGGCCATCTCTCCAGCCCCAGACATAACTCATATTTCTTAGCCATAACAAAACTAAAAAGAATGAACTCTGGTCTGATCACATGTGGCTTCTATCCTTTGGCTATATCATAGGTTGTATGGTATCAGAGCAGATACTCAGCTGTGAATATTTTTCTGTCAAATTCTTTTAGAATTACTGAGGTCTTAAAAAAAAAAAAAAGGCAGGAAGGGCTGGGATAATGGCTTAGTGGGTAAAGAGCTTGATGCGCAAGCATGAGGACCTGAGTTCAGACCACATAAAAGGCCAGGTGTGGCCATACCTGTAATCCTAACTCTAGATGAGCCATATAGAAGCCAGGAAGCACAGTTTCCAGCCAGCTTAGCTGAAACAATGAGTTCCAGATTTAGTCTTTCTAAAACTAATAAGATAGAGAAACAGTTGAGAAAGACATCTTGATGTCTGCTGTTGGCCTTCACACACTCATTCATAGGCTAGTGTACCCACATGGTGTGTACACACATACAGGGTGGGGGGAAAGGTATGAAGTGGCTGTTATATCATATTCTCATTTTCTTTTTTTTTTTTTTTCTTTTTATTTTATGTGTATGAGTGTACTGTCTGCATGCAAGTAGGTGCACCCGTGTCATGCAATGCTGCGGAGGTCAGAAGAGGGCGTCGGATTCCCCTGGAACTGGAGGTCCTTAGCCACCATGTGGGTGCTGGGGATCGAGCCCAGCTTCTCCTCTGCAAGAGCAGTCGGTGCTCTTAACCACTGAGCCATCTCTCCAGCCCCCATATTCTCATTTTCTATAATGAAAATTCTACCAGGAAAGTTCATTTTTACTTCCTTTCCTAACTTCCTGTTCTCTGTTCCTTTTCTACCGAAAGGTGCCAGTATAACTTCACATAACTTTGTGTTTTCACAATAAATAACCTTAGGTATCATTCTTCAGATGCCATTCATCTTGTTTTTGAGATAAGGTCTTTTGTCGGCCTGTACCTCACCAATTAGGCTAGGCTGGCTGGCTAGTGAGCCCCAGGGATCCACTGTCTACTGCTACAGCATTGGAATTACAGGTGCATGCCATTCCCAGTGTTTTTATGTGGCTACTGGATAGCAAACTCGGATTCCTCATGTTTGCTCCCTGTTGACTCCTTGTGGCTGGCCTTAGTCTCCAGCCCCTCTAGAAGTAAGACTGATGCAATGTAATCAAAAGCCCCTCTATCTGGATGGCCCAGAGGGCGCCCCCTTCCCAAATAAACAGGTACTATTTATCAGGCAAACATCCTGAGGGTTTAGCAGTTACCTCCCAGGAGCCACAAGCAAAAGGTAGATCTCTCTAAGGACGAGGATTCCTTCATAGTACCCCTTGCTAATTATTTAAACTTACTCCTATAATATACCAAAATTTTAATTTGTCATTAAATAT
Organism: Rhizomys pruinosus; assembly: GCA_009823505.1. NCBI lineage: Eukaryota > Metazoa > Chordata > Mammalia > Rodentia > Spalacidae > Rhizomys > Rhizomys pruinosus. The sequence continues at coordinate 1,091,160 of VZQC01012458.1, read as the reverse complement.
ATTAATTATCACCTGAAAAATTCAGTCAATTTTGTTGGAAGCAAAGAATTGGAAATCAAGTGACTCAGAAAGGAATTTATTACATATTCATTAGAGCTTATGTAGATACTCATATTTAGAAATGTCTTCTTAAAAAAAAAATGTCTTCCCTGGTGTGGTGGCACACGCCTTTAATCCTAGCACTTGGAGGCAGAGGCAGGCGGATCTTTGTGAGTTCAAGGCCAGCCTGGTCTACAGAGTGAGTTCCAGGACAACTGAGGCTACAGGGAGACCCTGTCTCAAAAAGACCCCCCCCCCAAAAAAAAATGTCTTCTTAATGCCACCAGCATTTTTCCAACCTGGAACAGTGTGTACTGTACATTCTATATTGGTAAAAGGTAAGCCTTTTCTAAAGTAGGAGAAAGTTAACCTATCAAGGAAGATTCAGAAAGGAGGTGCCCGTCATGGTGGTGCACACCTTTAATCCCAGCACTTGGTAGGCAGGGGCAGGCGGATCTCTGTGGGTTCAAGGCCACCCAGGTCTACATAGCAAGCTCCAGGCCAGCTAGGACTAAAAGGAGACCCTGTCTCAGAAAGACCAAAAACAAGCCAGGCTTGGTGGCGCACGCCTTTAATCCTAGCACTGGAGAGGCACAGGCAGGTGGATCTTTGTGAGTTCAAGGCCAGCCTGGTATACAGAGTGCGTTCCAGGACAGCTGGGGCTAAAGACCAAAAAAAAAAAGATCCAAAACAAACAAACAATAATAGTAATAAGTCCCTTGAAACCATCACGACTTTATACCTTCAGTAGCTTTCTCAAAACCCCAGGATACTTTATTCTAATTTGAAGACTATAGATATATGTCATAATTAATCAATTAGCAAAAATTTATCATTTACATTAATGAATTGGTAATTTTGGCAAAGATATATTTCTTTTTTTTTCCCCAGAAAAATTTAACAGGTTTATTTATAATTGATACAAAGTTGAACTGTTGAAACTTGTTCACAGAAACATTTTGACTTGCATTTAATGCTTTACATCCCATATTTATATTAAAAATTCACACACAAATGAAAATGGAAAAACTGTCAATACCTGATTTCTGTCCCCTCTTTTTCCACTCACAATCATATACTTAGGTGCCTTTCACCCCATGGAAAAAAATAACTAACGTTCAGAACTACTGATAACAGGAAGAAGGAAAAAAATTAGAATGAAATGTTTCCCCTCATAGTGGAGTCTTTTTTTTTTTCTTTCTTTTTTGGTCTTTTTGAGACAGGGTCTCTCTTTAGTCCCAGCTGGCCTGGAGCTTACTATGTAGACTAGGCTGGCCTTGAACTCACAGAGATCTGCCTGTCTCTACCTCCCAAGTGCTAGGATTAAAGGCATGTGCCACCACACCCAGCTCATTTGTAGTGGTTTCTTAAGCACGTTCTCTGCGTATGTGGTGTGCTAGCTGGATATCTTTTGGCATAATTGTTACATGTTTGGCATGGATAGCACACAGGTTAGTATCTTCAAAAAGGCCAACCAGACAGGCCTCACCTCCTGCAAAGCACCAATAGCTGCATTCTGGAAGCACAGATCTGTTTTGAAGTCCTGAGCAATTTCTCACACCAGATGCTGGGAGTTTGTGGATCAGAAGTTTGGTGGACTTATAGTGTCCAGTTTCACGAAGTGCCAAGGTACCAGGCATGTAAGGATGCGGTTTCTTCACCCCTCCAGTAGAGGGCGCACTCTTGCGAGTGGCTTTTGTACAGTTGGTTCCTGGGTGCCTTACCATCGGTGGATTTACTGACAGTCTACTTTGTAAGAGCCACGGTATTATAGACACCTCCTTACTTACCCCCTTCTCCTTTGACTAGAGCTCGGCGAGTGAGAGGCGGCGTGTGAGAGGCGGCGCTGGTATGAGAGAGCTGTCAATTTATTGTTTCTTTATGTGTCTTTGTGCATGTCTGTGCCAGGTGCCCACAGAGGCCAGAAGAGAGTGTTGGATTCCCCTTGGAACTGGATTCACAGGTGGTTGTGAGCCACCTAACATGGGTGCTGGGATCAGAATTCTTCCTATGCAGGTGCTTTTAACCACTTGAGCCATCTCTCCACCCCTATATTTTTTTTAAAAGAGGAAAAAGTACACACCCACACATATATAAACATATATATGAGGCACAGCCCCTATCCTTCAAGGACCTATAGTCTCATTATGGAATTTAAATAACATACATATTCAAAAAAGTTATCAGAGCAGAGCAAGAGCCAAGGCCATAAAAATATTGTTAAAAGCTTATTTGTATACTTACCTGGCAGGGGAGATACCATGATCACGAAGGTGGTTTTCCCAGGGTGAGGCTCATCCATTGCACTCCGGCTGTGCTGACCCCTGCGATTTCCCCAAATGCGGGAAACTCGACTGCATAATTTGTGGTAGTGGGGGACTGCGTTCGCGCTCTCCCCTGTAAAAAAAAAAAAAAAAAAAAAAAAAAAAAAAGCTTATTTGTTGCCAGGCGTGGTGGCGCACGCTTTAATCCTAGCACTTGGGAGGCAGAGGCAGGCGGATCTTTGTGAGTTCAAAGCCAGCCTGGTCTACAGAGTGAGTTCCAGGACAGCTGGGGCTACAGAGAGACCCTGTCTTGAAAAGACAAAAGAAAAAAAAAAGCATATTTGTATTGGGATGGTCTTCAAGTTCCTCTATGTTAATTTATTAACTCTGTTATCTTGGGCAAATCCCTTGGTTTGTTTGAGTATTGGATACTTGATCTGTAAAACAGGATTAATACCTACACCTTGCAAAATTATTTTGAATACTAAATTAGATAGATAGTACAAGTGTCCCAAAGTTTTTATGCAGCTACGTTTTCTATGAACTACTGTCCTGTGTGAATAGCAATCCAGACTCTTCTTCTTAACTTGAAAGACCTTCCCCCATCCAGTTGTTACCTATTACTCCAAAGTATTCCAGGTTGATCCTAGAATTCTGAGGGAGCTCCCTCCCTCATTTATATGATCCTATGCTTCAGAAAGGAGCCGTGCGGAAAGAAACTGTAGTGTCTGTACTATCTCAAGTTCCTTTTCTTTGACCTGTACCACAGAGATTACATTGAAACCAAAGCTTTACTCCAGAGTACTAAACAAGGGTTGTTACAGTATTAAACAGGAAATAACATCAGATAGGACACTTTCTAAACTCCATCAGCTCTGCCGAGAATGGAGGTTCTCTCACTGTTTTTTCCATGCTAGCCTCTAATCTGCTCCTCTCAAAACCTCTTCTCCCAGACACTCTTCCCCGAGACCCAAGTTTTAAATATCTATCCCTGCCAGTCCTCAAAAGAGCCAAAATTTTAAGTGAAGAAATTATAAAAAATTGTTGCTCTTTTGGAGCCAAATGCCTGAAAAGACTTTCCACAACAGAAGGGCTTAAGATGCAGATACTGCTGGACATGGTGGCGCAAGCCTTTAATCCCAGCACTCCGGAGGCAGAGGCAGGCAAATCTCTGTGAGTTCAAGGCCAGCTGGGACTAAAGGGAGACCCTGTCTCAAAAATACAAAAAAAAAAAAAAGCAGATACCAAAATGACTGGGATAAATGGTTAACATTTTTGTTCCCTACAACTCATGTATAAAGGACTTACCATAATACTAAACAATAAAAAGCATTCAATTTTTTGAGACTCGGACTCCTATAGCCCCAGCTGGCCTGGAACTCACTCTATAGACCAGGCTAGGCTTGAACTCACAGAGATATGCCTGCCTTTGCCTCCCGAGTGCTGGGATTAAAGGCGCGCACCACCACGCCCGACTTGACAGTTCTTAGCCGCCATGTGGGTGCTAGGAATCGAACCCAGGTCCTCTCGTAGAGCAGTTAGTGCTCTGAGCCATCTCTATCACCCTCAGTTTGTTTGTTTTTTTTTATGTATGAATGTACCATCTGCATGTAGGTTTGTGCACCCATGTTATGTAATGCCCCAGAGGTCAGAAGAGGGTCAGATTCCCCTGGAACTGGAGTTAAAGACGGTTCTCAGCTGCCATGTGGGTGCTGGGGATCAAACCGGGGTCCTCTGCAAGAGTGAACAGTCCGCTAGGCCATCTCTCCAGCCCTTTTTTTGTTTTTTGTTTGTTTGTTTGTTTAGCTTTTTTCGTTTTTTTTAATATAATGCTTTTATTGATGTTTTGTGTATTTCAGACATCTTTTTTTTTTTTTTTTCTTTTCGAGACAGGGTCTCCCTGTAGCCCCAGCTGGCCTGGAACTCGCTCTGTAGACCAGGCTGGCCTTGAACTCGCAAAGATCCGCCTGCCTCTGCCTCCCGAGTGCTAGGATTAAAGGCATGCGCCACCACGCCCGGCCAGACATCATTTTTCAAGTTCAATTTAGACATATTCCACTTTCCCTTCCCCCCACCCCAGATCATGCATTCTGCCATAAATGTCCTGCATCTTTCTCTGTCTTTTTTTATGTTTAGGAATCACATTTTCCTCCTTTAATTTTATATTACTCTAAAAAGAAAAAGCATTGTCAAATCTATGTTTTAGAATATGTACCCTGTCAGTGGAAACACCACTAGGTAGGGAGAGACAAGATACAGGGTGCAGTTAAGAGGCTTTGCCACTGTCCTGGAGTCATGAAGATGTGAGCTTTCAGTTTGTTGAATATGGTTTCCAAGCACTCTGTGATATGTTAGGAATCCAAATACCCTAGTATCTTTGCTGTTTTTAATTTTATCTTATCAAACTTTAATATATAAGTCCAAATGTTATAAATAACATTTTATTAAATTTTCGTTGCTCTTATATTTGAACTTATTAATAAGATTGTATGATTTGTCTTTATGTTTCCCTCCAGATCATTTTTATGGTGGGACGAGGATACCTATCTCCAGATCTCAGTAAGGTACGGAGTAACTGTCCAAAAGCCATGAAGAGATTAATGGCAGAGTGCCTCAAAAAGAAAAGAGACGAGAGACCACTCTTTCCCCAAGTAAGAACAAACTAACATTCAAGGGAGACTTTTTAGCACATTTGGGGGGGGGGGGCAGTAGTATGTATACCATGAGTCCATAAGATTATGTACAGATCTAGCCGGGCGTGGTGGCGCACGCCTTTAATCCTAGCACTTGGGAGGCAGAGGCAGGCGGATCTTTGTGAGTTCAAGGCCAGCCTGGTCTATAGAGTAAGTTCCAGGACAGCTGGAACTACAGGGACACCCTGTCTCAAAAAGACCAAAAAACAAAAAACAAAACAAAAAAAAAGATTATGTACAGATCTAGATAAGCAGACATAGGGTGATAGTTTTATGAAGGCTGAACAGAAGTTTGGGATCGGAGTACAGATTATTCAGCAGGTCCTGATGTTTGTCTAGAAGGTCTCAAATTTTTTGGTCTTGGAATCCTATAACACACAGAGAGAGGTGGAGGAGGGGGGAGATGGGAGGGAGGGAGAGAAAGGAGGGGGAAGGAAGGAGAAAGACTGATTTAAGAGAGGGTCTCTTAAAAGCCGGGCGCGGTGGCACATGCCTTTAATCCTAGCACTTGGGAGGCAGAGGCAGGAGGTCTCTGTGAGTTCAAGGCCAGCCTGGTCTACAGAGTGAGTTCCAGGACAGCCGGGGCTACAGGGAGACCCTGTCTCGAAAAGACCAAAAAAAAAAAAAAAAAAGATAGGGTCTCTTGGGCTGCTCTTGCAGAGGACCCAGGTTTGATTCCCAGCACCCACATGGTGGCTAAGACCCATCTTTAAGCCAGACATGATGGTGCACCCCTTTAATCCCAGTTCTTGGGGAGGTAGAGGCAGGCAGATCTCTGTGAGTTCAAGCCCATCCTGGTCTACAGAGTGAGTTCCATTCCAACTGGGGCTACAGGGAGGCCCTGTCTCAAAAAAGATAAAACAAAAAACATAGGGTCAGCAAGACTGGAACTAGCTATGTAGACCAGGCTGGCCTCCAACTCACAGAGAGCCACCTGCCTTTTCTTCCACCTCCCAAGTGCTGGGACTAAAGGCGTGCACTACCACCCCAGCTGAAAATAATTTTTCGTTGGTTGGTTGGTTGGTTCTGTTTTGTTTTTGTTTGTTTTTTTTGTGTTGTTGTTGTTTTTTTGTTTGTTTGTTTTGTTTTTTTTTGTGAGTCACTGTCCCTGCAGCCTCAGCTTGTCCTGGAACTCACTTTGTAGACCAGGCTTGGCCTGTGAAACTTCACAGAGAGTCACCTCGCCTGCTTCTGCCTCCCACAAGTGCTGGGATTAAAGTCGGAACAAAAACACGAAATAATTTTTTTTAATGTATTATGAATGTTGTGCCTGCATGCATGAATGCACATGTGCATGCAAGAGGCAGAAGAGGGCATTCAGATTTCCCCTGGAACTGTAATTACAGCCAGTTGTTAGCCACCATGTGGGTATAGAAACCAACCTAGGTTCTTGCAAGAGCAGCCAGAACTCTAACCACTAAGACATCTTTCCAGCCCTTCTAAAAATAGTTGGAAACCCCAAGAGGTCCAGAAAGTATGCTTACAGTTGTTGTGTTAATTCTTTTTTTTTTTTCCGGCCGGGCGTGTGGTGCACGCCTTAATCCTAGCATTTGGGAGCGCAGGCAGTGCGAATCTTTTATGAGTTTCAAGGTCCAGCCTGTCTACAAAGTGAGTCCAGGCAGCTGGGGTCTACAGGGAGACCTGTCTCGAAAAAGACCAAAAAATAATAATAAAAAAAATAAAATAACGAAATTAACATAAAAGGAAATGCAAATGAAAACCACTTTTAAGATATAGCTTACTACAATAATGACTGGGCTAGGATCAGAAAACAAATGATACCAAGGTGCTGGAGAGGTTTGTGGGATAAGGGGAACACTATCATCACTGTGGTAGGGTGTAAACTCGTACAGCCACTAGGGAAAGCAGTGTGAGAACCCTTGAAGACTTGAATGAACTGGCCACCCGACCCAGCCAACCAACTTCCTAGGACATGTGACCCTCAAGACTTTATGCCACCACAGAATTACAGGCACGGCCATGTTTATTTGTTTTCAGCTCTCTTCACAAGAGCAAGGAGCTGGAACCAACCTAAATGCCCCCATACTGTTACGAGTGGATAAGAAAATGTGGTCAGTCTACACAATGGAGTTCTATGCAGCCAGGTAAAGAAAGACCGACATCACAGCTTTTGCAGGAAAATGGCCTGGAGCTAGAGGACATCATGGCTGGGATGAAGTAACACAGTCCCAAAAAACAAACGAGAATGGTATCCCTCATCTGTTGATGCTAGTGACAATCAAGCCAAACCAACTAGCGGAGAAATTATTCATCTTTTACACATAATGTCAGAGTTCATGATCAGTCTTCTTCAATTCTAGGACTCTCACAATAAAATCTGGTATTTTTGAAAAAAAAATAATAATAATAATGAATAATTCTTTTGTTTGTGTTTTTTGTCTTTTTGAACAGGTGCTGTAGCCCAGTGGTAAGCATCTATGCCAGCGGCCGTACTAGGCTTTGCTCTTAGATGGCGACCACCGCTTTTTCTTTATTGTAGTGCCATGTTTCAAGTGTGGAGTGGGAAGATCAATTCCCCTGGACTGGAGTTATGAAACCATGGGTTGTTCGTAACTGGGAGTCAACCAGGTTCTGCTTGCAAGAGCAGTCATTGCTCTAAACCTCTGAGCCCAATCTCTCCAGCCCACTTTATTTCTTAAATGTAAATAAAAGAAAAAAAAGTTCTTTACTAATTTTTTCATTTATTTATTTATTTTTTTTTTGGTCTTTTCGAGAACAGAGTCTCCCTGTAATCACGAGCTGTCCTGGAATTGCTCCACTCTCTGTAACCAGGCTGGCCTTGAACTCATCACAAGTCCGCCTGCCTCTGCCTCCCAAGTTCTAGGATTAAAGGCGGGCTGCCACCATGCCCGGGCTACATTTATTTTTATTTATATGTGTATATTGTTGTATATTTAAATGCAACACTTGTGGCGTTGTCCAAGAAGGGCAGTAAGAGGGTATTGGGATATCCTGAGCTGGTGATACAGGTACTTAGGGAACCAAACTTAGGTCCTCTGAAAGCAGCACAGCATCTGTAACCTCTGAGCCATCCACCTGATCTAGATCTTAAAAAAAAAAAAATAGCTTCAGTTCCTGCCTCTAGGATCCTGCTTGAGCTCTTGACCTAATTTCTATCAGGTCAAGCTGAAATAAACCCTTTCCCCAACACCCCCCCCCCAAATTAGTAAGAATAGAAAAAAAAAAAAAAAAAAGATGTAAAAAAAGATGGATGTGGTAGCACATTTTTAATCCCAGCAGTGGGAGACAGAGGCAGGTGGATCTTAATGAGTTCAAGCCCAGCCTGGTCTACAGAGCGAGTTCCAGGCCAGCTGGGGCTACAGGAGACCGTTTCTAGAAAGACCAAAAAATAGCTTTTAGAAAAAATGTATATCTTGGGGGCTGGGAAAGTGGTTAAGAGCACTGACTGTTCTTGCAGAGGACCTGGGTTCGATTCCCAGCACTCACATGGTGGTGTAGAGCGGTGCTTTAAGCCAGGCGTGGTGGTGGCGCACGCCTTTAAATCCTAATCCTGAGCTTGGAACAGAGGCAGGAGATCTCTGTCAGTTCAAGGCCAGCCTGGTCTACAGAGTGGAGTTCCGGCCAGCGGGGCTAAGGGACCCTGTCTCAAAAAAAAGGATTCTGTTGTCGCATGTGTATGGAACAACATGTTATGTATTACTTTGGGTGTTAGTTCAGGAGGAAACAGTTTGCAGGAGTCTGTTCTCTACCAATGTCGGTCCCAATTTTTTTTTTTTTTTTTATTTATTTTCAGTATGTGTATGGAATGAACGGTCTGCATGCAGGTTTGGCACCTGTGTCGTGCAATGCCGTGGAGGTCAGAAGACGGTCCAATTCCCCCTGGAACTGGATGTTCTCCTGGAAATTTGGAGTTTCAGACGGCTCTCAGCCGCCTGTGGGTGCTGGGGATCGGACCACCCGGGTCCTCTGTAAGAGTCGGGCCGGATGCTCTTAACCGCTAGGGGCCATCTCTTCCAAGCCCCTTTTTTAATTTTTTTTTTTTTTTTAATTTATGGGTCCCAGATTTTGAACACAGTTTATTGGCTTGGTGGCAAGCGTATACTTTTATCCTCTGAACCATCTTCCTGGCCCCGATAGCAGATCTTTTTAATGTTGAGGGGTTTTGTTTTTGGTTTTGTTTTTTGGTCTTTTTGAGACAGGGTCTCCCTTTAGTCCTCACAAAGATCTGCCTGCCTTCTGCCATCTGCCCTCTGCCCTCTGGCCCCTGCCCTCTGACCTCTGGCCTCTGGCCTCTGCCTCCTGCCTCCTGAATGCTGGCATTAAAGGCCTGCGCCACCACACCTGGCTGTTATTTCATTAAGACAGGGTCTGCTGTAGCCAGAGCTGGCCTGGAACTTGCTATGTAGAACAGGGTGGCCTCAATCTCACAGAGCTTGCCTGCCTTTGCATCCTGAGTGCTAGGATTAAAGGCATGTGTCATTAAGCTCTGGCAATTCTAGATCTTATATAGGACATGTACAGTAGGGGCAGAAAGAAAAAAGCAGCTGTCAGTACAGTCTGCCTTTCCGGAATTCTTTATAATTTTATGTGTTTTTAAAATCTTTTTCTGCCCGTACTTGCACGCCTTTAATCCCAGCACTCGAGAGGCAGAGGCAGGCCGATCTCTGTGAGTTCAAGGCCAGTCGGTCTACTTAAAGAGTTCCAGGCCAGCTGGGGCTACTGTTAGACCCTGTCTCAAAAAAGACGCGGAGGAGGAGGGAGGGGGAGGGAGGGAGGAAGAAAAAGAAAAAGAAAGAAAAGAAAAGACAAGAAAATAAAAAAAAATTTATTTAATGGTTTTTTGTATTTTTTTTTTTTTTTTTATTTTTTTTTTTTGGGTTCTTTTCGAGACAGGGTCTCCCTGTAGCCCCAGCTGTCCTGGAACTTGCTGCGTAGACCAGGCTGGCCTTGAACTCACAAAGATTCACCTGCCTCTGCCTCCCAAGGGCTAGGATTAAAGGCATGCGCCCCCATTCCCAGCAACCTAAGGCTTCTTTAATGAGCTTACAGAGAGCTACATGTGGTTGTGAAGGCACCAGAGAGTAGAAGGGTCACTTAAACCCAGGATTTCAAGACTAGCCTGGTAAATATAACAATCAAGGCCAGCCTGAACTACTATGAATGAAATATTGTGTCGGCAAAAAAGAAAAGGGAGGGCTGGATAGATGGCCTAAAGGTTAAGAACGCCGACCGCTTCTTGCAGAGGACCAGGGCTTTTTTCCCAGCACACACATGGCGCCGAGAACCTTCTGTGAAACTCCATTCCAGGAGAACTCCATTTCCAGGGGAATCCGACGCCTTCTTCTGACCTCTGCGGCATTGCACGGCATTTGTTCACAAACAGGCATGCAGACATAAAATTCATACACATACGAAATAAAAAAAAAAAAATTAAAAAAAAGAAAAGAAAGAGGGAAAATAAAATAATATTAAAATACACATGCAAAAAGTAAATACACATGCATACAAACAAACAGCCCTCATAGCTTCCCGTGAGAGATGTCAGCTCCCATAGTGCTAAGGTGGTACTTGATGAATCCTCTGCCTTTAGATACCTAGTCGTGGCTGTGATATATGGGCAAATCACTGTTCTGGGAACAAGATTCACTTTTTGAAGCAGGGTTTCATGTGCCTCAGAGTGGCTTCAAACTCACTGTGTAGCTGAGTATGACCTTGAACTCCTGATCTCCTACCAGTACTTCAGAAGTGCTGGAGTGACAGGTGTGAGCCACCACACCCAACTGCTCACACTTCTGAATACAAAGTGTTTTGTTGGGGCCTGGAGAGATGGCTCAGTTAAGAGCACGGACTGCTCTTGCAGGGGTCCTGGGTTCAATTCCCAGCACCCACATAAAGGCTAAGAACTGTCTTTAACTCCAGTTCCAGGGGAATCCGACGCCCTCTTCTGACCTCAGAACATCAGTTTTACATTGTGGCCGTAGAAGGCTTTTTTTTTTTTTTTTGTCTTTCCAAGACAGGGTCCTCCCTGTAGCCCAGATGTCCTGGAACTCAATCTGGAGACCAGGCCGGGCCTTGACTCACAAAGATCCGCCTGCCTCTGCCTCCCAAGTGCTATGATTAAGGCATGCGCCACCATGCACGGCAGAAAGCTTTTTAACAAGAAACAGTATAGAATTTTGGTAGTTTATATAGGCATGTGACTATATTTATTTTCTAACCCTTCTCTATTTAAAAGATATATTAGAAGTATTTTAAGCAGAAGAAATAAAAAGTTGCAGTTGGTATGTAACAAAGGCAAGTAATGCCTGACATATAAAAGCTGACTAGCTGGCCTGGATGGCATGCTTTAATCCAGCACTCAGGAGGCAGAGGCAGGTGGAACTCTGTGAATTCAAGGCCAGGCTGGTCTACGAGTGAGTTCAGGAACGCTGGGACTAAAGGGAGACCTGTCTCAAAATACATTAGAAAAAAAGAAAAGACTCCTACAAATTAGTAAGTAAAGGACAAATAGAAAGTGGGCTAAGGTATATGTTACCTAAAGAAATAGAAATGGCAAGTGAACTTCAGGGATTCAGAAAGATTTCAGCAGTGGTTAGTGCAGTACAGAGTACCATAGTGGGATCTGTTTTAGTTCTGCCTTGGCAACACCAAGCATTGGGAACAGTGAGGGAAATGAAAACAAACAGCATTTTTTTTTTTTTTTTTTGCACTGTTGATGGAGATATAAATTGCTTAGGTCTTTGAAAAGACTTGGTATAAAATCCATAAACTTAGCTGGGCGTGGTGGCGCATGCATTTAATCCTAGTACTTTGGGGAGGCAGAAGCGGTGATCGCATTTGTGAGTTCAAGACCGCCTGGTCTACAGATAGTTTCCAGGATCAGCTGGGGCTACAGGCAGGGAGACCCCTTCTCAAAAAGACCAAAAAAAAAATAATAATAATAAATAAATCAAATAAATCCATAAACGTAAAATACTAAAAATCTATGCTGCAGGGGCTAGAAAGATGGCTTCAGAGGTTAAGAGCAACTGTCCACGCTGCTTTTCCAAGGACCCAGATGCAGTCCCAACAGCCACTTGGTAGCTAACAGCCATCTGTAAGTCTGCTTCCAGGGAATCCACCCCCTCTTTCTGACCTCTGTGGACATTGCACAACTTAGGTGTACATACACACACTTGCAGGGAAAACACATCAGATAACTTTTTTTTTTTTTTTTTTTTTTTTTTTTTTTTTTTTTGTTGTTGTTTACATTTTTTCATTAAAGACTTGCATTTAGGAATTAAAGACAAAGATTAACCTATAGAAACACATGTATCAGGGAGAGAAAAGAACACAATGAGGAAAAACGTGTAATGTACCAACCACTTTAAAAGGTAGTGAGGGGCTGGAGAGTGGCCTAGCGGTTGGGAGGCCCGACTGCCCATGCTCTTGCAGAGGAACCAAGGTTCAATCGCCAGCAACCACATGGCGGCGAAGAACCAGCCTTAACTCCAGTTTCCAGGGGAATCCACCCTCTTCTGACCTCTGTGGCATTGCACAACATGGGTGCACAACGTACATGCAGACAGTACATTAATACACATATAGAAATAAATAAATAAGAAAAAAAAAAAAAAATGCCTTTTTTTTTCTTTTTTTTTTTTTAATTTTTTATTTTTTAATTTTTTATATTTTGTTGTGTATGAATGTACTGTCTGCATGCAAGTACGTGCACCCGTGTCGTGCAATGCCGCGAGGTCAGAAGAGGGTCTCGGATTCCCCCGGAACGGGAGTTTCTCCTGGAATTGGAGTTAATCAGACGGTTCTTAGCCGTGCCATGTGGGTGCTTGGGGATCGACCCGGGTCCTCGCAAGAGCGTCGGTGCCTTAACTGCTAGGCGATCTCTCCAGCCCTCTTTTTTTTTTTATTTATTTATTTATATAATATGTGTAGGAATGTACTGTCTGCATGCAAGTTTGTGCACCCGTGTCCGTGCAATGACGCGGAGGGTCAGAAGAGGGGTGTCCGGGTTGGATTACCCTGGAACGGGAGTTCTCCTGGAAATTGGAGGGTCCAACGTTCGCAGCGCCATGTGGGTGCTGGGGATCGAACCCTGTCCTCGGTAAGAGCGGTCCGTGCGCTTAACCGCTAGGCCATATCTCCACCAATGCTCTTAACCACGGTGGGGGGGGGAGTAATGAGAATACTTACCTGGCAGGGAGATACCATGATCAAGGAGGTGGTTTTTCCCAGGGTGAGGCTCATCCATTGGACTTGGGAGTGTTGACCCCTATGGTTTCCCCAATGCATAATTTGTGGTAGTGGAGGACTTTTACCTGCTCTCCCCTGGGGGTAGGGGTGGGGTTGGGGGGGTAGTGAGAATGCTGGGGGTGGCAGCGCAACACTGGAAACACTGGAATCCCATCACTTGAGAGGCTGAAGCAAGAAGACAACAGGTTGGGGCTGGAGAGATGGCCTAGCGGTTAAGAGCGCCAACCGCTCTTGCAGAGGACCCGGGTTCGATCCCCCAACACCCACATGCGGGCTGAGACCCATCTGAAACTCAAATTCCAGGAGAACTCCAGTTCCAGGGGAATCCGATACCCTCTTCTGACCTCCCCGGCATTGCACAACACGGGTGCACAAACGTGCATCAGACAGTACATTCATACACGTACAGAAATAATAAAATTAAATATATAGTATATTTTATTATTATATATATATAATATATCTATATATATATAGATATTATATACACATCTAGTACCACCAACACGACAACAGGCTTCGGCCGACTTTTTGACTATTCCAGGCAGCCTGGGTTCCAGAGAACAAGACCCTGTCTCAAAAATAAACAAAAAATGAAAACTGGTGAGCATGAGACTTTGTTGCCATGTGTATATGTTTGTGTACATGAAAAAATCCAGAAAAGTTTAGACTCTTTCCCTTGGAAAGTAGAATTAAGAAACTTATACTTCTTGTTATATTCCCAAAGAAATGAAATTTTTAATATGTTGTTATTTTCGTTTAAGTAGTATGAGTGGGTTGACTGCAGTAGGTAGGGTGTTAACTGTGTTGTGTACTGCCTGTTGAGGTCAGAAGACAGCATTGGATCCCCTGAACTGGAGTTAGGGATGGTTGTTATCCACCATGTAGGTGATGGGAATTGAACCAGTTCCTCTCTCTGCGAGAGCCTTAGGCGCTCTTAAATGCTGAGCCATGTCTCTAGCCTTGAATTGAATTTTTATATTTGCATATGATGCTGGGAATGATAGGGCTGGGGATGTAGCCCTGACAGCTTTCAGGAGTCATTTTTCTCCTTTCCACCATAAACAAATCCGGGGGATCATTTTAGGTCTCACCAGCCTATTTACTAGGTATTGGGCCAAGCCCTTCATAGGTCTGTTTTATGATTTTGAACATGAGTTATCATGTGTATGCCTTCAAGGAACATAACTAATGTTCCTTAGACCTTAAAATAATGTTGATTTCTACACTTTGTCTATTTATAGTTCTCAAACATATCACTGCTCAGCCGAGGAGCTGGCAGTCTCATCAATGTGCACCTAAAGGAATAGTCTGGGATGTGACTTGCCGTTCGTACCATTCCTCGCATCTTCACTGCGAGGTTGCCGTGTGGTTAAGCCTTCGTCAGAGCGGAGGATGCAACGCTCTCTGCTCTCGACTGAGCGCTCCAGCTAAATCGAGAGCGCGAGAGGAGGGAGCAGGAGAAGGGGGCGAGTCAGAGCTATATAATAATGGAACCGAGATACCAGAAGATCATCGCTCGCTCTTCGATAGGTTGTCACGCGTCTAGTGACGGATGCTAAACGTATGAAAATAAGGACAAAGCTACTGAAGCCGTGAGGGAGAGAGCAGTGGGCTCTTTCGACATATAAGTGGGATGAAAAGGGCATCCTAGAGGAAAAGGCAGACGCGGTCAGAGAACAGTGTAAACATATGAAGTGGACGCGTGAGCTGATGAGAAGGTTGAAAGATGTAGGTTAGTCTACTAAAGTAAATCGAGTTAGAAGAGAGCATAGAGGGAGAAGGAGTGAGCTGAGCGGAGCGTGAGTAGAACGCGAGAGTGTAATATTTAGCAAAGCACAGGAGGGGAAGGGCGAGGGTAGAGTACGGGGATGGATTGGCCTTGAAGCATCACATGAACTCAGGGGGCAAAATCTATAAAACATGTCTAACCGAGGAGGTGCTGTGGGGAGGCCCGGTACATACGGAGAAATAGGCGGGTGAGACGAAAGTGATCCACGCCCGTTATGTGTGAGTAGGTGGAGGGAGAAAAAGGACGCCTGAAAGCGGGGCGGATACGCCCCACCCTATATTCCAACATAAGAGTCAAAGAAAGAAAGACGCAAGAAGTGCCAATTACAAGGCTAGAGACATGGCTCAGCATGTAGAGCAAGGGCACGCTTGCAGAGAATAGGTGCAAGCACCAGCACCCCACATGGTGGCCAATAACAACCATTCCAAACTCCTCTGTGTCCAGGGGGACGTCATGCTGTCGTCTGACCTCAACAGGAATACACAACACGTATCCCTACCTTACCTTGCAGGCAAAATACTCATACACGGAAAATAAAATAAAAAAATATTAAAAAGTAAATTCGTTGGGAATATACAGAAGTAGAAGTCTTTCTTATTGCTACTTTCCAAGGAAAAGTCTAAACTTTCTGGATTTGGTCATGTACCAAACATATACACATGGAAACAAAGCTCATTCCTCACCATTTATTTTCATTTTGCTGTATTTTATTTGCTGCGTTTACATGGGTCGTCCTACATGGTATTCTGGTAACCCAGCTGGCCTGAGTCAAAAAGTAAGGGCCTCAGCCTGGTCTGTCTTTTTAATTTTGTGGTTAATAGTATAGAGTATGAGAGATGATATAATATAAATAAGGAGTAGTAGATAACTATCTATTGGAGTTATGGACTGCTCTCTTAGAATAATAAAAATATCGTATATATGGTAATGTTCTTCTATTAACACATGACACTCTAGGACAGATGGTGAGCTCTGACTTCGAACATCGATACGGGCTGCGGAGGGTCGCGCTCGGGACGCATAGCTCTCGGGACCCTAGGGAGAGGAGAACACCGGGTGGACCCGAAGAGGCACGGAAACAGGCTGTGCCGGAGAAGGAGGGCCGCGCGTGGCGGGGGCGCAAGGGGCAAAGGAGCGGACGGCCCTCTCACGACCGCGCGACCTGGCGAGGTGGCGCGTGCCGGAGAGCGAAGGGGGCGGGAGGCGAGGAAGGGGCGGCACCCGGTGGTGCAAGGCCGGGGAGGGCAGAAGAGGGTAGATCGGAGGCCCCTGGAACGGGAGTTCTCCGGGAATTGGAGTTTCAGATGTTCGCGGCGCCATGGTGGAATGGTTGCTGGGGATCGGACCCGGTCCTCTGCAAGAGCGTTTGCGCGGTCTTAACAGCTAGGCCATCTCTCCGCCCCAACCTGTTGTCTGTTGCTTCAGCCTCTCAAGTGATGGGATTCCAGTGTTTCCAGTGTTGCGCTGCCACCCCCAGCATATCTCACGAACCCCCCAACCCCACCCCTACCCCCAGGGAAGAGCAGGTAAAAGTCCTCCACTACCACAAATTATGCATTGGGGAAACCATAGGGGTCAACACATCCCAAGTGCAATGGATGAGCCTCACCCTGGGAAAACCATCTTCTTGATCATGGTATCGCCCCTGCCAGGTAAGTATTCTCATTACTCCCCCCCCCACCGTGGTTAAGAGCATTGGCTGGAGAGATGGCCTAGCGGTTAAGAGCACCGACCGCTCTTACAGAGGACCCGGGTTCGATCCCCAGCACCCAAATGGGCGCTGAGAACCGTCGAAACTCCAATTTCCAGGAGAACTCCATTTCCAGGGGAACCGCGACACCCTCTTCTGACCTCGCGGCATTGCACGGACACGGGTGCACAAACTTGCATGCAGCAGTACATTCATACACATATAATAAATAAATAAAATAAAAAAATAAAGAGGGCGGAGAGATAGCCTAGGCAGTTAAGAGCACCGACGCTCTTGCAGAGGACCCGGTTCTATCCCCAGCACCACACATGGAGGGAGAAGAACCGTCTGTAACTCCAATTCCAGGAAATTCTCCAGTTCCAGGAATACGAGACCCTCTTCTGGACCTCCACAGCATTGCACAAACGNTTTTTTTGTCTTTCCAAGACAGGGTCTCCCTGTAGCCCCAGCTGTCCTGGAACTCACTCTGTAGACCAGGCTGGCCTTGAACTCACAAAGATCCGCCTGCCTCTGCCTCCCAAGTGCTAGGATTAAAGGCATGCGCCACCATGCCCGGCAGAAAGGCTTTTCTAAGCAAGAAACAGTATAGAAGTTGTAGTTTAGTATAGCATGTGACTATATTTAATTTTCTAAACCTTCTCTATTTAAAAGATAATATTAAAAGTATTTTAAGCAAGAAGAAAATAAGTTGCATTGTATGTAACAAAGGCAAGTATTCCTGACATATAAAAGACTGCTAGCTGGGCCTGGTGGCACATGCCTTTAATCCCAGCACTCAGGAGGCAGAGGCAGGTGGATCTCTGTGAGTTCAAGGCCAGGCTGGTCTACAGAGTGAGTTCCAGGACAGCTGGGACTAAAAGGGAGACCCTGTCTCAAAAATACATTAAAAAAAAAAAAAGACTCCTACAAATTAGTAAGTAAAGGACAAATAGAAAGTGGGCTAAGGTATATGTTACCTAAAGAAATAGAAATGGCAAGTGAACTTCAGGGATTCAGAAAGATTTCAGCAGTGGTTAGTGCAGTACAGAGTACCATAGTGGGATCTGTTTTAGTTCTGCCTTGGCAACACCAAGCATTGGGAACAGTGAGGGAAATGAGAAACAGCATTTTTTTTTTTTTGCACTGTTGATGGAGATATAAATTGCTTAGGTCTTTGAAAAGACTTGGTATAAAATCCATAAACTTAGCTGGGCGTGGTGGCACATGCATTTAATCCTAGTACTTGGGAGGCAGAGGCAGGTGGATCCATTTGTGAGTTCAAGACCAGCCTGGTCTACAGAGTGAGTTCCAGGACAGCTGGGGCTACAGGGAGACCCTGTCTCAAAAAGACCAAAAAAAATAATAATAATAAAAATAAATCAAATAAAATCCATAAACTTAAAATACTAAAAATCTATGCTGCAGGGGCTAGAAAGATGGCTCAGAGGTTAAGAGCACTGGCTGCTTTTCCAGAGGACCCAGATTCAGGTCCCAACATCCACTTGGTAGCTAACAGCCATCTGTAAGTCTGCTTCCAGGGAATCCAACCCCCTCTTCTGACCTCTGTGGACATTGCACAACTTAGTGTACTTACACACTTGCAGGGAAAACACATCAGATAAACTTTTTTTTTAATCTATGGTACAAAACCTGCCTCCACACATATTTTGAAACATACAAGAATATTTACTATAATAGGCAAAATTAAAGACAAAGATTAACCTATAGAAACACATGTATCAGGGAGAGAAAAGAACACAATGAGGAAAAACGTGTAATGTACCAACCACTTTAAAAGGTAGTGAGGGGCTGGAGAGATGGCCTAGCGGTTGGGAGTGCCCACTGCCCACTGCTCTTGCAGAGGACCCAGGTTCGATCCCCAGCACCCACATGGCGGCTGAGAACCATCCTTAACTCCAGTTCCAGGGGAATCCACCCTCTTCTGACCTCTGTGGCATTGCACAACATGGGTGCACAAACGTACATGCAGACAGTACATTCATACACATATATAAATAAATAAATAAGAGCAACCAATGCTTTTTTTTTCTTTTTTTTTTTTTAATTTTTTTTTTTTAATTTTTTTATTTTTTTGTATGTGTATGAATGTACTGTCTGCATGCAAGTCTGTGCACCCGTGTCGTGCAATGCCGCGGAGGTCAGAAGAGGGTCTCGG
>VZQC01012458.1:1050065-1071311 GCA_009823505.1 Rhizomys pruinosus | reverse complement strand
TATATATTAAAAAAAAAAAAGACAACAGGCTTGAGGCTACTTTTTGACTTCCAGGCCAGCCTGGGTTCCAGAACAAGACCCTGTCTCAAAAAATAAAGCAAAATGAAAAATGGTGAGAATGAGCTTTGTTTCCATGTGTATATGTTTGTGTACATGAAAAAATCCAGAAAAGTTTAGACTCTTTCCCTTGGAAAGTAGAATTAAGAAACTTATACTTCTTGTTATATTCCCAAAGAATTGAATTTTTAATATTTTGTTATTTTCATTTTAAGTGTATGAGTGTGTTGCCTGCAGGTAGGTAGGTGTACCTGTGTTGTGTACTGCCTGTTGAGGTCAGAAGACAGCATTGGATCCCCTGGAACTGGAGTTAGGGATGGTTGTTATCCACCATGTGGGTGATGGGAATTGAACCTAGTTCCTCTGCAAGAGTAGCCAGTGCTCTTAAATGCTGAGCCATGTCTCTAGCCTTGTAATTGAATTTTTATTTGCATATTATGCTTGGAATTATAGGGCTGGGGATGTAGCCCTGACAGCTTTCAGGAGTCATTTTTCTCCTTCCACCATAAACATCCTGGGGATCAATTTAGGTCTCACCAGCCTATTTACTAGGTATTGGGCCAAGCCCTTCATAGGTCTGTTTTATGATTTTGAACATGAGTTATCATGTGTATGCCTTCAAGGAACATAACTAATGTTCCTTAGACCTTAAAATAATGTTGATTTCTACACTTTGTCTATTTATAGTTCTCCTATCTTCAGCCTGGCATTTCTCATTCATGTGCACCTAGTAGTCTGGATGATTAGGGTCCTACTTTGAATTGTGTATGAGACATTTCTAGTTGCTAAGTTTCTTTTTTTTTTTTTTTTTTTTTTTTTTTTTTTTTATTTTTTTTTTTTTTTTTTTTTTTTTTTTTTTTTTCTGCTTTTTTTTTTTTTTTTTTGTCTTTTTGAGACCTCTCTGCTGGTTCTATTTAGAGATCATCATGCAGTGCTTTACCTGTTTATATTCTACTTTATTTATAAATGGTCTTACAGTCTGTTCCAAATAGATATGTAATTGGTTTTACTTTTTTATTTTATTTATTTTCTATGTGGATGAATGTACTGTCTGCATGCAGGTTTGTGCACCTATGTCGTGCAACGCCTTGGAGGTCAGTATAGGGTGTCGGATTCCCCTGGAACTGGAGTTCTCCTGGAATTGGAGTTACAGACGGTTCTCAGCCGCCATGTGGGTGCTGGGGATCGAATCCGGGTCCTCTACAAGAGCAGTTGGTGCTCTTAACCGCTAGGCTATCTCTCCAGCCCCTGGTTTTTTATTTACCCCTTCAAGGCTGCCAAATGATCTAAAATATAAGCAAAAGCTAACTGAGAGTGACTGTATATAGAAGCTGTAGCTTTATGACAGGTTTGGGGTTTTTGTTTTGGGAGAATCCCTGTTTTCTCTTTGTTCACACATTTATACTGAAAAGGATGTAAAATCTCAGGTAATGGGCTTATAAAGTATGATGGGACTCTTTTTTTTTTTTTTCTCTCTTGGTCTTTTTTGAGACAAGGTCTCCCTTTAGTCCCAGCTGGCCTGGAGCTCGCTCTGTAGATCAGACTGGCCTTGAACTCAGAGAGATCCGCCTGCCTTTGCCTCCCGAGTGCTGGGATTAAAGGCATGTGCCTCCACGCCTGGCATGACAGGACTCAAAGATTTGCACTACCAAGTTTTCATTTCTAATGTTCTCCTTATTTTTCTTTTTTCTTTTTTTTTCTCCTTTTTTTCTTTTTCTTCTTTCTTTCTTACAGATTCTCGCCTCTATTGAGCTGCTGGCCCGCTCATTGCCAAAAATTCACCGCAGTGCATCAGAACCCTCCTTGAATCGGGCTGGTTTCCAAACGGAAGATTTTAGTCTGTATGCTTGTGCTTCTCCAAAAACACCCATCCAAGCAGGGGGATATGGTGCGTTTCCAATACACTAAGACAAATTAAATGAGTGAGAAATTAAAGTAAAATAGCAACAAAAATAAAATAAGTGAACATTTTTACATATATGTTAAATTGACCAGGATACTCTGTTATTTATAGATTAAACCAATGAATACTTAAAGTGTTTAAAAACTTGGTAATTTTTTTTCCAAATCGAAAAGTCATACCTTCTCATTGAATTTTAACATCAATGGTTTAAAATATACAAATATCACTAAATGTTTTCAGTGCCTCTTCCATTGGCTGTACTTTGCTTCCTGAATTTGTTTTGTTCCTTGATTATTCCAATTATTAAACTCCAATTTTCTCTTTTAGTTTTCTCATGCAGCTTTTGTTATTAACTCTCACTTGTCAACAGGGGTCCAGAGGAGGACCACTCCTCTGCATGTTCAGGTAGAAAGTTCACAGTAGGTTAGCCTCAGTCATCTAAGGCAAACTGACAGGTATAGAATTGTTGAGTAATCCTGTTTTTTTACTCTTAATATTTTTCTATAACTGTTTCTTTTTACTAAAGTTTA
This sequence comes from Rhizomys pruinosus, assembly GCA_009823505.1. Classification (NCBI taxonomy): domain Eukaryota; kingdom Metazoa; phylum Chordata; class Mammalia; order Rodentia; family Spalacidae; genus Rhizomys; species Rhizomys pruinosus. The sequence goes on along the minus strand of VZQC01012458.1, from coordinate 1,068,821 downwards.
GAAAATGTGGAAGTACTTTATTCCCTTGAACTAGTAAATAATTTCTTTTAATCATGGGTGCAAGTAGCCAAAAATATTGTTGAGTGGCACATTTGACATATGTAAAATAACAACTTTGGATTTTTAGTATGGAAGTATAAATCAAGGTCCTTCTCAGATAGTCTGTGTCTGTGTGTGTCTGTGTCTGAGTGTGTCTGTGTGTTAAAGGTTTGTCTCACATCTGTAAAAGTTGAGTTTCCTTGTGGTGTGTGTTAACAGTTGCCTTATCATGTCCCATTAAAAAATTGCTTTCGCTGGGCATGGTGGCACATACCTTTAACCCTAGCACTTGGGAGGTAGAGGCAGGTGGATCTTTGTGAGTTCAAGGCCAGCCTGGTCTACAGAGTGAATTCCAGGACAGCTGGAGCTACAGGGAGACCCTGTCTCGAAAAGACCAAAAAAATAAATAAATAAATAAAAATTTTTTGAAAATCGCTTTCTCCTGATCCTAAAGATCCTACTCTTGGTGAAGCCTGACACTCCTTTTGCATTACAGTGTAGTCTTTACTTTTTTTTTTTTCTTTTGGTCTTTCGAGACAGGTCTCCCTGTAGCTCCAGCTGTTCTGGAACTCACTCTGTAGACCAGGCTGCCTTGACGCACAAAGATCCATCCTGCCTCTGCCTCCTAAAGTGCTGGATTAAAGGCATGCAGCACCTTGCCTAGGCAAGGTTTTGGTTTTGGTTTTGGTTTTAGGTTTTTTAATTTTTTAATTTATTTATATGGTGTATGAGTGTACTGTCGCATGTAGGTTGGATGCACCCGTATCAGCAATGCCAGGAGAGCAGGAGAGGGTGTCGGATATCCCCTGGAACTGGATTAAAGACGGTTCTTTTAGCACCATGTGGGTGCTGGGAATCGAAAACCTGGGCTTCTGAAAGAGCAGTCAGCTGCTCTTAACGCTGAGCCAATTCTCCAGCACCCGGTTTTGGTTTTTTTTAGACAATGTCTCCAGGTAGCCCCTGCTGGCCTGGAACTCCATGGTTAGACCAGGCTAGCCTCAATATGTGAGATCCATCTGCTTCTGCTGGAATTAAAGGAATGTGTCACCATATGGGAGTGAAGTACTTTTAATGTTTACATTTTTATGTGGAGGAAATGAGTGTGATTTAGACTGTAAAGACAGAGCAATAGCATCATTACAGTCCTTTCAAAGTCCTGCCATCTCTATTCCATAGTCACCTAGGGACCAAAGCCAACATGTCCAGTTACTCAGTTTAGACTGTGATATATGTTTTGGTTTTTTTTAAATTTTTTTTTTTTTATTTCTGTATGTGATATGAATGTACTATCTGGCAATGCAATCTGTGCACCCGTGCGTGCAATGCCACGGAGGTCAGAAAGGAGTCTCGGATTCCCCTGGAACTGGAGTTCTCCTGGAATTGGAGTTTTCAGATGGTTCTTGGCTGCATGTGGGCTGCTGGGGCATCGAATCGGTTCCTCTGTAAGAGCGTCGGCGCTCTTAACGGGCTAGGCCATCTCTCCAGCAATCCAATTTTTTTTTATTATGTCGAGATGGAATGTGCTGTCTGCGTGCAGGTTTGTGCACCCCTGTCGTGCACGACCACAGGAGGTCAGACAGAGGGTGTCGGATCCCCGAACTGGATGGAGAGTCTCGCTGGAATTGGGAGTTAATAAGACGGTTTCTCAGCCGCCAATGTGGGTGCTGGGGCTCGATACCCGGGTCCTCTGCAAGAGGCGGTCGGTGCTCCAACCCGTTAGGCCATCCTCCAGCCCCAACTGTGATAATGTTTAAATACAGACAAGAGCAGAAGTTATTCAGCAGACAGATGATATTTGCATATATGCCATCCTTCTTTAATCAATAAAGCAGCGGGAGTGGTGGCGCACACTCTTTAATTCTAGCACTTGGGAGGCCAGGAGGCGAGTATTTTCTGTGATCTAATGCCGAACCTGTCTACATAGGTGAGTTCCAGACAGGGGTTCTCTGTCACAAAAAAAGCCAACGAAAAAAGAAAAAGAAAATCAGTAAAAGCAGAAACTTGAGAACCTAAAGGTAATTGAGTTTAGCGGGGTTGTGGTAGCCCCAACGCCTTTAATCCTGCATGGGGTGCAGAGCAAGGTCCGGACTTGGAGTTAAGGCCAGCTCTGGCTTGGTCTTTCGAGACCAGGGGTCTCCCTGTAGCCCTCTGTAGTCCTGGAACTCACTCTGCTCAGACGCAAGGCTGGCCTTTAACTCACAAGATCCACCTTGCCTCTGACCCCAAGTGCTAGATTAAAAGGCGTGGGCTACTACACACCGGGACTACAATCTCAATTACCACTTTAAGGTTTCTCAAGTTTCTGGCTTTACTGATTTTCTTTTTCTCATTTTCGATTGTCTTTTTGTGACAGAGTACCCCTGTCCTGGAACTCACTATGTAGACCAGTTCGGCATTGAAACTCACAGAGAATCCTGCCGTACCTGCCTCCCAAGTGCTAGAATTATTAAAGGTGTACGCCATCTCACATTATTCTCCCGCTGCTTTATTGTTTATTAAAGAAGAGATGGCAATATAATGCAAATATCATCATGTCTGCTGAATAACTTCATGCTCTTGTCTTTGTATTAAACAATTATCACAGATTGGGGCTGGAGAGATGGCCTAGGGTTACGGAAGCATAAACCGACCCTTCTTACAGAGGACCGCGGGTTCGAGCGCCCAGCACCCACATGCGGCTCGAGCCGTCTATAACTCCAATTCCAGGAGAACTACCAGTTCCAGGGGGATCGACACCCTCTTCTGACCTGTGGCGTGCAACGACAATGGGGTGCCAACAGACCTGGCACGCCAGTACAGCACAATTCATACACATTATAAAACAAAAAAGATTGGCTGGAGAGATGGCCTCTAGCCGTTAAGCGGCCGACCGCTCTTTACAGAGGAACCGATTCGACTGCCCCAGCACCACATGGCAGCCCAAGAACCATCTGAAAACTCATTTCCAGGAAGAACTCCAGTTCCAGGGAGATCCGAAGCCCTCTTCTGTACCTCCTGTGGCATTGCACGAACGGGTGCACAGACTTGCATTGCAGATAGTACTTCATACACATACAGAAATAAAAAAAAAAAAAAAATTTAAAAAAAACAACCAACACCTTATCACAGTCTAAACTGAGTAACTGGACATGTTGGCTTTGGTCCCTAGGTGACTATGGAATAGAGATGGCAGGACTTTGNAAAAAAAAAAAAAAAAAAAGGTAATTGAGTTTGTAAGTACCACAGATCAACTTCTGAAATGTTTTCCTTACTTGCATAGTTAGATTTCATCTAAAGAAACTGCTTAGTAATCATGATAGCATGCCTTTGGTCCCTCAATTCGAATAAGTTGAGAATGCCATCATGATTCTGTATTCTGATTCCTGACTCTAAAAATAGAAGAGAACATGTCTCATGTTTAACAAAAAAACCATATATAGTAGAGGCAAGAGAATTACAAGTTCAAGGCAGGTCTGAGCTACATAGCAAGATCCTTAGTATCAGGAAAAAAAAAAAGACTGGGAATGTAACTCAGTGGTAGAGTACTTTATAGACTGTGCAAGTGCTTATATAGTGTTTGATCCCAGCATGGGAAAAATAAAATTAGAAAAAGGAGATTAAAAACAATGTGCTGGGCTGGAGAGATGGCCTAGCGGTTGAGAGCGCCGACCGCTCTTGCAGAGGACCCGGGTTCGGTCCCCAGCACCCACATGGCAGCTGAGAACCATCTGTAACTCCAATTCCAGGAGACCTTCAGTTCCAGGGGAATCCGAGACCCTCTTCTGACTTCTGCAGCATTGCACAACACGGGTGCACAGACCTGCATGCAGACAATACATTCATACACATAAAAAAATAAATAAAATTTAAAAAAATAAAAAAAAACAATGTGTTATGTTGGAAACCATCAGACTCATGATGCTGGGCGTGGTGGCATACACCTTTAATCCTAACCCTTGGGAGACAGAGGCAGGCAGATCTCTGTGAGTTCAAGGCCAGTCTGGTTTACAGAGTGAGTTCCAGGACAGCTGGAACTCCAGGAAGACCCTGTCTCAAAAAAGACCAAAAAACAAAACAAAAAAAACCCCTCATGATCCCTGAATTCTCCAGTGATATAAAGATTGATTATTAGTAAGTAGTATGTGGAGTTGCATGTAGTTGACAAACTTTTTTTTAATTAAGTCTGCTTATCCCTGATCATGGGAAACATGGGAACCTTTCCTTTTTCTAATGCCATCTTGAATTTTCATCAGTATTTCATATTTTTATGGTATCGTTCTTTTGCTTCCTTGGTTAGGTTTCTTCTTAGGTATTGTAGTTGACAAAGTTTTTAAAATATTTTTTATTTTATGTGTACCAGTGTTTTGCCTGCATGTAATTAAGTCCACTATGTGTGTGCAGTACCTGTGGAACCCAGAAGAGGGGGTCAGACCTCCTGGAACTGGGTAACAGACCGTTGTTAGCTGCCATGTGGGTACTAGGATCAAACCTGAGTTCTCTGCAGGAGCAGCCAGTACTCTTAACCACTGAGCCATCTCTTCAGCGGCATTAACAAGTTTTAAAGAATTGGTCTGTAGAATGGTCAAAAGTTTTGAGCATGTGAGACAAAAGATCAAAGGAGAATTTTGGTTTGGGGGTATTTGTTTTGGGTTTTTTGTTTTGTTTTTTTGGTCTTTTTGAAACAGGGACCCCCTGTAGCCCCAGGTGTCCTAGAACTCACTATGTAGACCAGGCTAACCTTGAACTCACAGAGATCCACCTGCCTCTGCCTTCTGAGTGCTGGGATTAAGGGTGTGCAAAGAGGCCAAAAAGAAAGAACATCAAAATATGGCAGATGAAACATTAGATAACAATGAAGCCGGGCGTAGTGGCGCATGCCTTTTGAGTTCGAGGTCAGCCTGGTCTACAGAGTGAGTTCCAGGACAGCTGAGGCTCCAGGGAGACCTTGTCTCAAAAAGACAAAAAAAAAAAAAAAAAAAAAAAAAAAAAAACAATGATCAGAGAATCAGAAGCACTAAACCAAGTCAGTTTCCCTTCTGGATTTGTTTGGTACTATTGTTGTGTTTGGTTTATTGTTCTAGGTTTTTTTTTTTTTTTTTTTAATTTTTTTTTTTTATTAATTTTTATTTATTTTCTGTATGTGTATGAATGTACTGTCTGCATGCAAGTCTGTCACCCATGTCGTGCACGCTGCCGGAGGTTCAGAGAGAGGGTCTTGGATTCCCGTGGAATCGGAGTTCTTCCTGGAAGTTTGAGCTTCGAGACGGGTTCTCACCGCCATGGTGGGTGTGGGATCGAGCCGGGTCCTCTGTAAGAGCGGTCGGCAGCTCTTAACCGCTAGGCCATTCTCCAGTCCTAATTGTTTCAGTTTTTATCACGAGTTCTACATACCATACCAAAAAGGAAAGCATCTTGCAAGTCCCTATATATTCCCCAAATTTCTGTTAACACAGCTAGATTAATGAAAAGGTTTCTTTGTTTTTTTTTTTTTTCTTTTTTTGTCTTTTTGAGATGGGGTCTCCCTGTAGCCCAGCTGGTCCTGGAACTCACTCTGGTAGACCAGGATGGCCTTGAACTCACAGAGATCCACCTGCCTCTGCCTCCCAAGTGCTAGGATGAAAGGTTTCTTTAAAAAAAAAAAAAAAACAGGAAAGGTTTCTATGATTATACTCTAAATGTTCTGCTCTAGGCCTTTTGTTTGACATTTGTTTGTTTCTTTGTTGTTTGTTTTTGAGATAGAATCTCACCATGTAACTCCAGCTGACCTTGAACTCTGTGTAGACCAGGCTGGCCTTCCTAGTGCTAGGATTTAATGTATGCACCACCACATCTGGCTACCAAGCCCTTTTCAAGTTATATGATTTAGGGCAAGTTTCTTGACTGCTCTGAAACCCCCCCCACACACACACACACTTGTTCATCTGCAAAATAAATTCAGTATATAGCCGAGGCTGGTCTGGAACTTTGAATCTTCCTACCACAACCTCCCCAGGTTCTGAGATCAAAATTCTGAACCATTATTTTCAGCTTCCTTCTTCAGACTTTTTTTTTTTTTGGACTTTTTGAGGCAGGTCTCCCTTTAGTCCCAACTGGCCTGGAGCTTACTATGTAGACCAGGCTAGCCTTGAACTCACAGGAATCCACCTGCCTCTACCTCCTGAGTGCTGGGATTAAAGGTGTATGCCACCACGCCCGGCCCTTCTTTAGACTTTTTGACTTCAACAGTGTCTTGGTCACTTGCTTATTAAAAAGAATCTTGGGGTAGAGGGAGACAGTATGACTGCCTATGGTCCAGTTAGTTGTATTAGAGTGGGAAAACAAATCTTAATTTCTTTTTCTTTTTTTTACCAAATCTTAATTTCTAAAAGTTGTTTAGAGAGCTGAGAATGATGGTACACCCCTGTAATTGCAACACTGAAGAGACTGAGGGAAGAGGGTGGTATGATCAAGGCCACTGTGGGCTACAGTGCAATACCTTCTCTCAAAAGAGCAAAAAATAATATAAGGGGGCTTGTTAGTTGTTAATCACATGTGTTTTAGAGGCAGCACTTGAATAAAATTCCAGTTCTGTAGTTTTCTAGTTGTGTTTCTTAACTACTCTGGACCCTTTTTCTTATATGTAAAATAAAGATAAATAATAGCATCTATATTATGGAATTATTATGAGGATCAGATGCAAATATGTGTGAAGTGTGGCACCTGACTTATATCAGATACTCATAGTTTCGAATTTTATCAGTATGCAAATCTTAGATTTCATTCCCAATCTATTCTATATTGGGACGTCCCAGCATTCACTAGCATCAGTTAACATCTGACAGAAACCAAATATTGGATAGGTTATTCCTAGATTAAATAGTGATTTATTTATTTTTTTTTTTAAATCTTTTTTTTCTTTTTTTTTTTTTTTTTTTTGTCTTTTCAAGACAGGGTCTTCCTGTAGCCCCAGCTGTCCTGGAATTCAATTTAATAGTGATTTAATCAGTGATTGATTCAGTTCTTGTTAGAAATTACTATTTTATTAAATTTTTTTTATTTTTTATTTTTTTTTATGTGTATGAGTGTACTGTCTGCATGTAGGTCAGTGCACCCATGTTGTACAATGCTGTGGAGGTCAGAAGAGGGCATCGGATTCCCCTGGAATTGGAGTTAAAGACTGTCCTTAGCTGCCATGTGGGTGCTGGGAATCGAACCTGGGTCCTCTGCAAGAGCAGTTGACGCTCTTTAACCACTGAGCCATCTCTCCAGCCCCAGAAATTACTGTTAAAAAAATTATCATTGGCTAGGTGTGAAGGCACACACCTTTGATCTCAGCACTCAGGAGGCAGAGGCAGGCAGATCTCTGTGAGTTCAAGGTCAGCCTGGTCTACGTAGTGAGTTCCAGGACAGCTGGGGTTAGAGGGAAACCCTGTCTCAAAAAAAAAAAAAAAAGGACAAAAAGTAAAATAAGATGTAATGAATTAGAGCCAGGTATGGTAGCACATGCCTGTAATCCCAGCACTCGAGAGGCAAGCTATGAGGATCGTGTGTTCAGGCCCAGCCTATGTTTTGTAATTAATTCAAGGCCATATTGTAAGACTCTGACTCAAAAAAAAAAATTTATATTGCTGAATACATTCTGATATTTATAGGTCATTAACCAATCCCCCAGAAATTAACTGTGCTATATATAGTAACAGGAACTGGCCTTTAGTTCTAAGTAGAAACTGAACAAAATGGTAGATGAAGAATAATGCCATGAAATCCTCAAATTTGTTAAGCTGAAGGAGTGTGGTATTTAAAAGAACATTGTGTAGGGGCTGGAGAGATAGCCTAGTGGTTAAGAGCACCGACTGCTCTTGCAGAGGACCCGAGTTCGATCCCCAGCACCCACATGGCAGCTGAGAACCATCTGTAACTCCAATTCCAGGAGAACTCCAGTTCCAGGGGAATCCGACACCCTCTTCTGACCTGCGAGGCATTGCAGGACACGGGTGCACAAACCTGCATGCAGACAGTGTATGAATGCATACACATAGAAAATAAATAAATTGGGACTGGAGAGATGGCCTAGTGGTTAAGAGTTCCGACCGCTCTTACAGAGGACCTGGGTTTGATCCCCAGCACCCACATGGCGGCCAAGAGCCATCTGAAACTCCAGTTCCAGGAGAACTCCAGTTCCAGGGGAATCCGACACCTTCTTCTGACCTCCGCGGCATGCACGACATGGGTGCACAGACCTGCATGCAGACAGTACATTCATACACATACAGAAATAAAATTAAAAAAAAAAAAAAATAGCCGGGCGTGGTGGCACACGCCTTTAATCCTAGCACTTGAGTTCCAGGACAGCCAGATCTACAGGGAGACCCTGTCTCAAAAAGACCAAAAAAAAAAAAAACATATTAAAAAAAAGAAAATAAATAAAATTTAAAAAAACATTGTGGTTTAAAGAATTTAATGGCCCTGTGTGGTGATATATGCCTTTACAGCACTTGGGAGTTGATACAGCAATTGGGAGGCAGAGGCAGGTGGGTCTCTGTGAGTTCAAGGCCAGCCTGGTCTACATAGTGAGTTCCAGGACAGCTGGGGCTACAGGGGAGACCCTGTCTCAAAAAGACAAAAAAAAAAAGGAATTTCATATGCATATTATGTTCATGTTCCTAGATTTAAATTTGTTACAAGGTAAAATTAACTAGAAAACTGGAAAAAGAGGTTTGTTTGTTTGTTTTTGTTTCCTTCTGTCAAGTGTATAATATGGACAAACCATTTGACCATGGGGATAATGCTTAGTTATTCCTTCCTGATAGTGATATTATAATAATACAGTGTGTGGGTAAAAATTAGTTGTCCATCTGCAAAGTAACATTACTATTATATAGTCAGGTTTCTTGGAAATTTTCATTGGGCCTGTATTCAGCTTGACTCTGCACCATAATACCCAGCTGTGGCATTATCTGCAGACTTGAGATTTAGTTGGTGTAGCTGAAGCATTTGCTACATGCCATATATGTATACTGTGTTCTTTCATGGATTTCAATCACTGGAAGTTTAAACTGGAAATTAGTTATATCACAAGTTTGGTAAATCTATAACTAGTCATCCTTCAGTGAAATTCAAATGAGGCTTTTCTGTCTTGCACTTCTTTTGAGATAATTTTTAAAATTAGCTCTTGTCCTCCCTCTACAGGAGAATTTGCAGCCTTCAAGTAGCCACTTCACCATGGCAGCATCTGCTCTTATTTCTTAAGTTTTGTGTTCGTATAATTTGTTAACATCAAAACACAGTTCTGTTCCTCAAATCTTTTTTTAAGATACACAATTTTCAGTGCATAAGCTCATGTGGAACAGAATGAATTTCCTGTTCAACAAGAGAGGGAAGAGTGTCTTAGGGACCAGAACTCTCTGCTGCCAGTGTTTCTTCTTCAACACAGACACCACGTGTACACAGCTCTGTCCACTCCCAGGAAGAAAGAGGAGAGACCCTGAATTCTGACCTTTTGATGGTCAGGCATGATGGAAAGAAACTGCTGCTACAGCTTGGGAAATTTTCTATGGAAAGTCTGCCCGTCACCTTACCCTTCTAACCACCAGATCAGTTTGCGGCTAGTGATCTGATGGGGCGATTTCAATCACCAAGCATCGTTCTCTTTCCTGTTCTGGGATTTTGTTGTGGAGTGCTTTCCCCTACCCACCACCCATTAATTTCTGAGAGATGGAATAAAAATGCAGCCTCCCTTTTCCCTGTAGCACATGTTCAGTCCTCAACACATTTGATCACAGTAAAGCTCTTTCCATTTAAATGAAGGATGAGAGGTGAGAAGCTGCATTGGGCAGAGCAAAGGGAACGCTGCGTCTTCTTCCTGACCTCTGGCTCCCCTCGGGTTGCCTTGCGCACTGGGCTCTGCCTAAGCACGCGGGCTGGACAGTGCCGGCATACATCACCTTTTCTTGTTGGGTCCAGCAATGGAGGTGAGGTTGGGGGGCCTGTTTCCTCCACAGTGTAGCAAATTCTCAGGAACACAGTCCACATCTTCCTCTATGCTCTTCCAGTCACCAAGTACCTATGTGGCTACTTTGTCCAGGGCATTTTATGCCCTGGACAGTCATTCAGAGCCTACAAAACTGCTTACTGACAGTTTTGAATGTGAGAAATTTGTGTAATTTACATGTCAGGTACAAGTTTTAATTTCTGAATTTTCTTTCTCTTTTTATTAAAAAGAAAATTTTCAGGTTTAATTGGAATAAACGAATACTTCCCACCAGAATTATATGTCCTGAAAATGTATTTTTGTTATGGAAACAACTTTTAAAGAATGATTATCCTTTTCTCTACCTAAAATTATGGGGAGTCTTAGTATAATGACAATTATTTATAATTTTTAAATTAATGGTACTTGCTGGATCCACACTAACATCTTTGTTAAAATAACCCATCGTTTCTTCAGATCTAACCCCTACACTACATCCCCCATTCTCTTCCCAGTCTTTTATCTAGAATATGCAACCTAAAATAAAAATGGTGGTGTCTCCATTCATTCTCCTTCCTTTTTTCCCCAAGCCTGGTCTTCAAAAGGTTGGGTAATTTGAGAGCTGAGTCCCTCGAGTACAAATAGAGAAATATTAGGGAAATTGGGGTTGTGGGAGGGTGTATGAGGCCTGTCATTGGTGGCTTTTCTAGAACAAGCTGCTGTGGTATCTTATTTATATCTTAATTTTGCAAAAAAAAATGAAAAATATAACCCAGTCACAGGTTCCTTTGGCCTTTAAGGATAAATTATCACAGTAGCAAAGAAAGTAACTCAGTGTTTTAATGGCAAATATTTTTCTTGCCCAGGAGTCTAGAATCACCAGGATTTAGAAATTCAAATGAAATCAGATGAACTTAGAAGCTGTAGTAGAGCCAGAACCTGAAAAAAAGGCTGCAGAATTTTAAATTATTTTTTAGGTTTTAGATTATAACTGGCCCTACTATATTGTAAACAGTTTAAGCCTACTCACTATGATTACATGATGTTTTACTAAAATACCTGTCATCAAAAGAAGGCCTACTGAAAATTTTATGAACTTAAGATTGTTCCAGTAAATTAGAAAATATCCTGAAGTTACCTGTTTGAGCAACAGTGTGTTTTTAAGTCTTAATGATTAGAGCAATGTCTTAAACATGTTAGAAATTGAAAAGATGGAAATGGTTCTTGCTGATATGAAAAATAGCATCTGTGCATGATGCACCTCTTTGAAAAACACTGTTTCCCTTTTAGATGCTTTTTTAATGTGGCTATGTTCCCTTTCCAAGATTAGCTAGGACAAGCTAGGCTTGGACCCCGGTGTGTATTCAGTTTCCTGCTGAGGTAGAGCCTGGGAGGTATGCCTCAGTGCAGGGTGCCTCCTCTGTGCAGGGGGATGGAGCCTGCACGCTTAGGGAGGAGCCCTAGCTCCTTCATGGTCCAAGCAGGATGCAAAGTGACAGACGTCATGCTTCCTTTCATTTAGACCTTGCTATCTCATTTGAAAAGGGAAAGTAGATTTGATATTAAATGAAACTCTGCCCAGAAGTTAGGCTCAGGGTAGTGAGAGATTTTTAGAGAGAATATAAAAAATAGAACTGTTTAAGCTTTCCTTTTCTATCAAATAGTTTTTTCCTCTAGTTTGCAAATGACATGAAAGGGAGGTTTCCTTTGTGTTTTATTTGCTTTATTTTTTTATGCTTAGACTGCAGATAATCTTGTTAAGCTCCTAGAAAAACACAAGGAGGTCCTTGTTTGTGCTGAGCACTTTATGAGTAATTGTATAGACAGATTTGTGGCTGTTAGGACCTAACTTGTAAGGCTTTAACTTTCAGTCCATAAAGTGATTGTAGTGTCTCCTAAGATGTGTTTTATTTTGATTAGGAATGAAGTCTTTGGAAGGTTTGAGGGCAACTATACAGAATTGTTTTTAATTATGTAGTATTCCTGATATTTTGTCATCATAATGTAGGACCCATATTTTTGCCACTGAGATAATATTGACCTCAAAAACTAGTTTATAGAAGGAACTTATGAATAGAACATTCATTGGAATGATCTACACTTCTGTGCATCTTAAAAGATTCTGTGTAGGCCAGGTGTGGTGGTGCACGCCTTTAATGCCAGCACTCTGGAGACAGAGGAAGGCAGATCTCTGTGAGTTCAAAGCCAGCCTGGTCTACATAGTGAGTTCCAGGACAGCTGGGGCTACAGGGACCCCTTGTCTCAAGAAGACAAAAAATAAAACAAAGATTCTGTATAAGCATCAAATTATGGTTCCTGAACATCCCATCTCTTAGGTATTTGAGGTCTGGTCAGACATAAAAGGAGGCATATCTTAGAAGACAAAGTCCCATATAAGAGATAGGTTTTATTTTTGCTGGTGTTGGAGAAGGCATTATGTAAAGATGTCAGCACTGTCAGCCAGAAACTTTGTAAATATGTCCTCATTCTTGGTGCAGTACCACTAGTGTCACATGATGTTGTCTTGTAACTCCAGGCACTGTCAGTGCTGCTGGGGACCCTCTTAGATCTCACCTGCCCCCACTGCATATCCACCTTTTAGCCTCTTGCAAACCTCAGCATCTAGCTTTAGTCTGAAACAGTACAGGGTTCAGGTGACCTCTTCAAAAAAACTACCTCCTCAGAATGAGGTAATGAATGTTTATTTTAAAATATGAAGTCAGGAGCTCTAGAACATGAAGATGATTTAAGATTTTAACTTTTATGTGTACTTTTTATTTGAGCACTCATTTTGTCCTAAAGGGCATTATAAATTTAATCAGTAATACTGTTTTAAAGGGATGGGAGTTGTAGCTCAGAGTAGATGAATGTTGTTGAAGGTGGTGCCAGAATCTGTTCAGGGGACATTCAGAATCTGAACCTTAAGTCAGCTGCACAAAGTTAAATAAATAGCTAATCCTTCACTAACATTATATAATTCTACTTGTCAGTAGATTTGGCACAACAGTACACCTTGATAATAAGTTGGCCACAGCTTTGTCACATGCACAGATATTCCTCCAAAGAGACTGTCCAGCTAAGAGGGTAGAAGGAATACCCTTTTTGTAAGATTCTCTTCTTTATCCAAGTTGGTGTTGTAAGTGCTAGGATATCAGCACCTCGAGACCAGCAGCTGTCAACCAATAATAAATAAGCTATCAAAACCCACAGCCAGAGACGAAAGCTCACTGATCTGTACAGCAGGTGGCTTACAGGTTATTCCGTGAAGTGATGTAGATGAGGCTCTAGAAAAATACTTTGACAATTTGCCAAATGATCTTACTGTGCCTTCATGATGCAATAAAACTAAAATTTTAGCAGAAATCAGTGATTTACAAAAAGAGCAGCCACTCTGGTTTAACTCAGCTGTGTTACTATTTTTTAGAGTGCAATTTAAGACTGCAAAGATAATGCACTAAAGAGTTTATAGCCAAAATCACATTAAAAAAAAAAAAAAGAGAAAACAGTAAATTTTCAGTGAACAAAATTATTTTTTTAAAACACATAATCCCTAGTATAGTCAGAAGTATTTATCACATAGAGCAGCTAGATTGAAAATACAGTTCAGTGACATTTCTAGAGAAAATTTTCTATCCCCATAGGCTCTTCAAAGCATGGAACTTTTATACAACGTTTTAAGAAGCTGCTGTAGTTTAGTTTTGAAGTAGTGTGTGCTGGACAACAGTCACTTAGTGAGGAAAAAAAAGTTTATAGATTTGTTTCCAGAGAAATGCTGCCAATGTAGACACTGAATTTTCAGAGCTTGAAGTGTATGTAAACTTGCGTCCCAAGACATGTTCACAATGAAGTTGGACAGTGCTACTCATTGTGCTCTGGCGTATGGCAGAAGACACGGAAGTTTTGTCTCTGGAGGTATCTTCTGTGAAGGGACATTGGAGTAATGAGTGACCTGGCCAGTGCATGTAAAACTGGACACTCCATGGTGTATGGTTCTCGAACTTTGTTTCCTCGGCACCTCCAAGAAATCAGTGTATTTTCTCCATTGTATCCATTAACTGTTTTACTCAGATACCAAGATGAATTACTGAAGCTAGAGAAGGACAATAGCATCTCTGCCTACAGAGGCATTGATTTATAGATTTCCCAGAGAGTAAAGTGGCCAGTGTATTTGTGGTTCATGTTGCTAGCTCTGGTAAAGTTGAAAACGTGGGTAAGATGTTGTATTGGTATACTAGATAATCTGTTTTAATAGTTCTAGATTATTTACTTCACTTGGGCAGAGACATTTAAACTGAAATTTAGTCCTAATTTTTGTCAGTTGAAAGAATAATTCACAGTTCCTATCAGGAAGTAAAGAATCTGAAGTCCTAATTTCTTTTTTTTTTAATTCTTGCTGGGGTTGAAGCCAGGGCCTTGTGTGTACTAGGCAGGTTTCTACCACTGAGCCACACTTCCCAGTCCACAAAATCTTAACAGGTTAAAACAAAAAAACATAGGGACATAGTCACCACAGCAGTAAAGTAACAAAGGTGGATCCTTTCCATCGCCACCATTTCAACTGTTGGTTTTATTAATTACTAAAGTCAGTTTCACTAAAATGTTTACTTTCTCTTTAGCTCCTTTAACTAATTGCAATGCTATAACTCACGCATGAGGACAACAAGCCAGTGTATTGTTTTTTGGTCTGGGGGGTGCATTATTTTGTAAAGAATTCTGTAGACTGAAGTACTCTTTGAAAACAGAACTGAAATACATTTATTCATGTTAGTATAAAAAAAAAGTTTGTGAAAATCATTTGTTTTTTCTGGCAGGCTGAGTACATGACCCAGCACCCATTACTGCTGGCTTCCATCTTGAGTGTATGCAGGGGAGGTGGGCAGGAAGCACATGAAGGGTTTGTTTACAGGGCTGGAATAGGCATTAGGAGTATATCACTTGGTCTTTGCCTTGAAAATCAATTGTGTTTTGTGTTGATTTTTCAACCCACATGTGTTTGAGTGGGGTATGAGTTACATGGGAAGAAACTGCAGACTAACATAATCAAACAGTTCACAGATTAGGCATAAATGGAAGAAAATGGGGCTGGGGGCGGCTCTTAGATCTGGGGCTGAGGGAAAAACCAATGTAAGAGTGGGAAAGAAACTGTAAATCACCTGGAATACAATACAACGTAAGAGTGCAATAAGTGTGCTTTTTAATCTAAGCTGTGAATCTTTAAAAAAAAAACATTCCTTCCTGATACATTTATGTATGTTCATAGCTAAAACCAGCTATGGAAACCTTGCCTTTGTATTCATGTTGATTACCAACCTAAGTGGCTGATCTTTATTCCTGTTGACCTTCGTGTTGTATTAGTTTACATACCAGGTATGTGTGTATACTGTACTCTCCTGCTTTATTTGAAAACACTTTCATTGGGTCATTTCCTTTGGCCATTCCACATGACGCAGCTTTGGTTCGTTCCCATGATATCACCTGATGTGAAGGACTGGGTCCCAGTAATACAGTTTGTGGTATTCACATTCGGTGGATGTACTCCTGATTCCTTCCTCATTCACACTCACTTCTCCTAAGACAGTCACACAATTTATCAAGGGATTGATTTTTACCATCCACCATGTCTCTTTGATTCTATTAAGTAGCTGTGATTGCTCTTTGGCTTTAGACCAAGGAAAAGGAGACCCCTCTAGACATCTACCAAGCCTCACCCTAAAAAATCATATACTTGGTCTGAGGATAAGTCTCCCAGAATGGAGAGAAAAAGGAAATGCTTCATATCTGAACTGCAGTGCATCATGGTTTCTGTTTCACTACTGCAAACCTTATGGCAGCTTACATACACATTCCTTTCGTCTATAATTGCTAAAGGTTTGAGTTTGTCACTTCAGTTCCACTCAAGCATTGAAAAAGGTCTCAAGGAGTCGGGGGTGTTCCCAGCAAAAAGATGGGGACGTTTTCATTGTCCACAGACCTCTCTACCTGCTTTGCAAAAATTAAAATGGAGTAACTATTTTTAAAGCTTATTTTTCAATTCATAAGAAAAAGACATTTATTTTCAGTCAAATGAATGGTGTCTCCCTCTTACCCCTTATTCCTCAATGTTTGCTTGAATTTCCCTAGTTCCTGATACTTTGGTTTCTTTCCTGCTCAGGACCCTTCATTTGTACTTTGGAGTTTTTCTCATGTAAATTTGTATAATGGAAAATATTGTTCAGTTTGGGTAGAACGCATGGAGAATTAAATAAAAAAGATAGCAGAAAATCAGATTGAAGAAATTTATTTCTGTGTAAAGTTATTTAAAACTGTATTATACAAAAAGGCAAAAAAGTTCTATGTACTTGATGTGAATATGCGAATACTGCTATAATAAAGATTGACTGCATGGAGAAATCTTAAGATTATTTTTCTGACACCTACATTCAATAATATTAGTCACTGGCATTTGACAGTTATTTCTACCAGGATAAAATACACATTTTGTTTCATAATGTTGATAGGTGGAAATTAAAGTTGGCCAGATTCCTGCAAGATCTTTTACCTAGTTTGGGTGATTACCCACAGATATTTTCTAATATAACCTTACACATCCTCAACTTAAATGACTGCTTTCTTCCATTACTAAGCAAAGTGTGAGTTTTAAGGCAAGTTTATCTGTAGAAATTGACCTTAGAAATGTACTTGTCGCCGGGTGTTGTGGCACATGCCTTTAATCCTAGCACTTGGGAGGCAGAGGCAGGCGGATCTTTGTGAGTTCAAGGCCAGCCTGGTCTACTGAGTGAGTTCCAGGACAGCTGGGGCTATAGGGAGACCCTGTCTTGAAAAGACAAAAAAAAAAGAAAAAGAAATGTACTTGTCGTGGCTGGAGAGATGGCCTAGCTGTTTAAGAGCGCCATCTGCTCTTGCAGAGATCCCGGGTTCGATCCCCAGCACCCACATGGCAGCTGAAAGCCGTCTTTGACTCCAATTCCAGGGGAATCCGACGCCCTCTTCTGACCTCCCCGGCATTGCACGACATGGGTGCACCAACCTACATGCATACAGTACATTCATACACATACAAAAATAAAAAATTTTTTAAAGTACTTGTTGAACTTCCTGATACAACTTGGAGTGATAGATTTCTGTAGTAAATCTGTGCACGAGCATTGTATTTGAAGCTGAACTCATGTTTTCAATACTGCTTACCCCAGTGAGTATCTGTATGTGGCTAATTTCAAAACCACTTTTGCAAACCACCTGGAATATCTTCAGGCAAAATATATCAAACTACCAGAGTTTCCAGAAAAAGAACAGTTTTTAAACTTCACCTGGGAATCCTATGTCTGAGAACAGTATAAAGAGACAAAATCTTCCAAAGGGCACAGGCTTAAGGGATCTGGTTTCTCATGTTCATAGCCTGTGTGCCTCACCAACTTAAAGATGCTGTCAGAACCTAGTATTCTCTCTGAACTGTATGTAGCTTCCTTAGCTGGGAGGAGGGGGGAAAAAGTTACTGCATATTATACAAACTCATTTTTTTTTTTTTTTTGGTCTTTTCAAGACAGGGTCTCCCTGTAGCCCCAACTGCCCTGGAATTCACTGTGTAGACCAGGCTGGCCTTGAACTCACAGAGATTCGCCTGCCTCTGCCTCCCAAGTGCTGGGATTAAAGACGTGTGCCACCACGCCCGGCTTACAAACTCATTTTCCAAATGACCATTCATGATTACAGGAGTAGTTGTGGCTTTAATTTTTTTTAATTTTTTTTTTATATGTATGAATGTACTGTTTGCATGTAGGTTTGTGCACCCATGTCTTTCAGTGCCACAGAGGTCAGAAGAGGGTGTCGGATTCCCCTGGAACTAGAGTTAAAGATGGTTCTCAGCCGCCATGTGGGTGCTGGGGATCGAACCCGGGTCCTCTGCAAGAACAGTTAGTGCTCTTAACGACTAGGCCATCTCTCCAGCCCCGGCTTTAGTTTTTAAAATCATGCATCAAAGTTTCCTGTAAAATTAGTTCCAAGCTTATGGATGTTTTACTTAAATAATAGAATGCTATTGCAAAAGCACTCTACCACACAAACCTCTGAAATTTTACCAGAAGCTGTGATCATTGCACCTTACTGTCTAGATTATATAATTCCTAAATTCATAAAACAGTACAGGGGCTGGAGAGATAGCTCAGAGCACTGAAGTTGAGAGCACTGGCTGCTCTTGCAGAGGATGGGGCTTTGATTCCGAGCCCCCACATGATGGTTAACAACTATGATTTCTTCTGACCTCCACAGGCATTGTATGACACAGGTGCATTTATGTCCATGCAGGCAACACACTCATGCACATAAAAGTGATGATACAGTCATTAAAGAGAACCTGACAGGTCCCCTCATATAATGAAATGGAAGGACATGATTTGCCTACAGCCTATGCAACCAGAACCCAAGATCAGTAAACAATTGTGTTGTCATGGTGCCTATAATGAAACCTAGATAGAAATGAGTTTTGATTAAGGTGTTTGCTAGACATGTTCCAATTGCCCTTGCTGTCTTTGCCAACCAGGTAAGCCACTTGTTCTAGTTTCTCTTCGATTGCTGTGACAAAACACTCTGACCAATACCAACTTGGGGAGGAAAGGGTTTATTACATCTCCTGGGTCACAGTTCAACACTGAGGGAGCCCAAGGTAGGAACTCAGGCCAGGAACCTGGAGGCAGGAGCTGAAGCACAGGCCATGGAGAAACGCTACTTACTGGCTTGCTCTCCTGGCCTGAGCCCAGCCTGCTTGCTTTTTTTTTTTTTTTTTTTTTTTTTTT
>VZQC01012458.1:1030271-1049275 GCA_009823505.1 Rhizomys pruinosus | reverse complement strand
AAAAAAAAAAAAAAGTGTTTTAGAAGCAAGCAGAACCAAAATGATAACAGTAGCATGCAGGTAAGGTGTTCCTTATGTAATATCTCTTGTCTCAACTTTAATATAAAAATTAAAGGGTCTATAGGGAACTAGTAAAATTACAAAGGTATACTTTATTGTTTGCCATCAGTAATTCTCCCTACCTCATGATTTACAAAGACCCTTTTCCCAAGCGTTCCCTTAAACCTTTCTTTTTTTTTTTTTAATTTTATTTATTTCGGTATGTGTATGAATGTACTGTCTGCATGCAAGTCTGTGCACCCGTGTCGTGCAATGCCGCGGAGGTCAGAAGAGGGTGTCAGATTCCCCTGGAACTGGAGTTCTCCTGGAATTGGGGTTTCAGACGGCTCTCAGCCGCCATGTGGGTGCTGGGGATCGAACCCGGGTCCTCTGTAAGAGCGGTCGGCGCTCTTAACCACTAGGCCATCTCTCCAGCCCTCCCTTAAACCTTTCTGTATACCTTCAACACTCATCAGGAACACAGTAGGAGAAGCCCTAAGAAAGAGTGTTTGCTTTTCTTTGACTTGCTTTAGATGAAAGGAGTAGCACTGCATCTCTGGGAAGTTGAGAAGTTGACAGTGTCGTCTCCCTACGTAGGTTTTCCTGTGAAAACCAAACCAGGATTCCAGGTGGCCATAAACCTAGCTCAGACCCAAAGGTCTAGAAACAATAGTTGACTCCACGTGAGAGTATTCCT
Source organism: Rhizomys pruinosus (assembly GCA_009823505.1). Taxonomy (NCBI): domain Eukaryota; kingdom Metazoa; phylum Chordata; class Mammalia; order Rodentia; family Spalacidae; genus Rhizomys; species Rhizomys pruinosus. The sequence continues at coordinate 1,048,539 of VZQC01012458.1, read as the reverse complement.
TCATGCCAGCCATGGCTCTAAACTCTTTACATGTTAAATCTATTTTACAAATGAGGAAATTAAGGCACAGGATCAAAATAAGTAAATACTTTGTCAGCACTCTGAGCAAGCAAAGCACAGGCTTTGCTTGTGTTCAGATGCTAGAGTCAAATTGGTTGCTTCTGACCCCTAAATTTCTCAAACTACGTTGAGGGCCACATGAGAAGTTTCAACTGGCCACCGCATTACATGCATAGAATAGAAGGAAAACTATCAGTGCATCACAGGTGTTTCATAACTTTTGGTCATATATAAAATATAACCATAAGATTTGACTAAAAAGTCAGACCATGCTGTACTCCACAGTCTCCAACTCCACCTAGGGTCAGCCAGGAGCTGACACCTTAGCTCCCCTACTGACCAGCAGAATGTGTGGCAAATTACCCAGCCCGTCCACCCTTAGCTCCATTTCATCACTTTTTTTCTAAAGTGTTTTCTTAGTTTTTGTTTTGTTTTGATCTTCTTAGTTTTATGTATATGAGTGTTTTGCTTGCAGGTATATAAAAACTTGTGCATACAGTGCCCACAGAGACATCAGAGTCCCTAGAGCTGGAGTTACCAACTTGGTAGCCACCATGTGGGTGCTAGGAGCTAAACTCAGGGCCTTGGAAAGAGCAGACAAGTGCCACTTTTTTTTTTTTTTTGTCTTTTAAGACAGGGTCTCCCTGTAGCCCCAGCTGTCCTGAAACTCACTATGTAGACCAGGCTAGCCTTGAACTCACAGAGACCTACCTGCCTCTACCTCCCGAGTGCTGGAATTAAAGGTGTGAGCCACCACACCTAGCCAAGTGCCGTCTCTCCAATCCCTCCAATTCATCTTATAGAAATAGTAAGACTCAGCCGGGCATGGTGGTTCACGCCTTTTTTTAAAATCTTTTTGGATTTAAAAAAAAAAAAAAAGAAATAGACTCTTTCTACCATCTTCCCACACCTCCATCATAGTACACATGAATGTCCTGGCCGATGCTCTAAAGAGCATGGACAATGCTGAGAAGAAAGGCAAATGCCAAGTCCTCATCAGTCATCATTGCTTCCTGTGATGATCAAGCATAGGCAATTTTGAAATCATTGATGATCACAGAGCTGGGAAAATTGTGAACCTCACAGGCAGGTTAAACAGTGTGGTGTGATCAGCCCTGGATTTGACGTGTAGCTCAAAGACCTAGAAAAGTGGCAGGATAATCTTCTATTCCATCAGTTTCCTTTCATTATACGGACAACCTCAGCTGGCATCATGGACCATGAAGAAGCAAGATAAATACACACAGGAGGGAAAATCCTGGGATTCTTTTTCTAGTGATGTAAAACATGCATATAAATAAAATGCCTTAGTGGAGAAAAAATAGTAAAATGCCAGCATGGTGGTACCAGCATTGAGGAGCCAGAGCAGATGGATCTGAAGTTCGAAACCAACCTGGTCTACATAAGTTCCAGGCCAGCCAGGGCTACATGGTGAGACCAGCTCAAAGAAACAACAAAAATAATGTGAAGACTTAATACACATAAAGTGTTTATAACAGTGTCTGGTCTGTGCTAAGATTTGCTGTTTATCTCCACAATATAGTTCCATCAACTGGATGTTGTATATCCATGTGGAGGGCCACTCCTCTGAGAAATGCTTGGAAGTGTTCTATGTTAGCACACACTGGTTTTCTAGCCCAAGATGGAAATAAGGATTCCAACATTCTTTTAAACAAAAGGATATAAAGTTATCTGTTGAGCAGCTTTTTAATATTTTTATCATTTTTATTGTGTTTTGAGTGTATTGCCTGCATGCGTCAGTATACCTGTGTTGTACAATGCCCACAGAGGTCAGAAGAGGACATCAGATGCCCTGGAACTGGAGTTATAGTTGTTAGCCATCATATGGATGCTGGGAATCGAACCTGGGTCCTCTGCAAAAGCAGTCAGAGCTCTTAACCTCTGAACCATCTCTCCAGCCCCAAGCAACTCTGATGTCTAAAGAACTAATGGGATTATTCTCCTTGAACTCACTATTGTAAATTATATTGTTTTCAAAGGGGGCTCTCCTGACCTGGGTGGGAAAACAGAGAGCCCGAGAAGTGTGGACAGGATGGTCTTTTTTTTTTTTTTTTTTGTTTTTTTTTTTTTTTTTTTTTTTTTTTTTTTTTTTTTGTTTTTTTTTTTTTTTTTTATTTTTTTTTTTTTTTTTTTTTTTTTTTTTTTTTTTTTTTTTTTTTTTTTTTTTTTTTTTTTTTTTTTTTTTGGTCCTTTTCGAGACAAGGTCTCCCTGTAGCCCCAGCTGTCTGGAACTCGCTCTGTAGACCAGGCTGGCCTTGAACTCACAAAGATCCGCCTGCCTCGCCTCCCAAGTGGCTAGTATAAAGGTGCGCCACCCCGCCCAGCCTCATTTTTTTTTTTTTTTTTTTTGGTCAGAGGTCCGTTAAAGATCAAAACGTAGGGGCTGGGGAGATAACCTAGCAGTTAAGAGCACCGACTGCTCTTGCAGAGGACCGGGGTTCGATCCCCAGCACCCACATGGCGGCTGAGAACCGTCTGTAACTCCAATTCCAGAACTCCAGATTCAGGGGAATCAGACACCCTCTTCTGACCTCCTCGGCATTGCACGACACGGGTGCACAAACCTACATGCAGACAGTACACTCATACACATACAAAAATAAAATAAAAAAAACATCAAAACACCTTTCTGTTGGCTGAGACTCACCCTCACACAGACGTGAACGCAGCCCCCAAGGAAGTGCCTGCAGTGCCCAGGCACGGGGCCGCTGTAGCTGCCAACGAGAAAGAGGGCAGTGTTCACTTGTTTAAGCTTTGGCTGCCCCCGTGCCCTCTCTGTGGTCACTGAAGCAGAGTGGAACCCTACATGCCACTAGGAAATTCTATCACACTTCAGCCTGTAGCCCACCAGAGGTTGCCCAGGATGCTTCATGTCAACCAAATCCACAACCATTCCATAACCATTAACATCTACTCTCACTCTGCATACTTGCTCACAGCCACATTAGACTGTGTTCCTCATACAGAGGACTGGATCTCACCCTAGACCTTGAGTCTTCTTGCTCCAAGAGTGCTCTTACTTTAGACTTTATGCAGTTAACAGCCCAAATGTCTTCCACCACAAAAAAAAAGAGGACTAGCTCTTCCATCTCTAGAACATCATCTGATGGATTTCTTTCTTAGCACTTAGCAAATCTCATGACTGACTGACATCTGTCATCCCTTGTCTAAGAACAGAATCCTTTGGTTTGGTTTGAGTTAAAGTCTCACGATATAGCTCAAGTTCATTTCAAATTCTGTAGCCCAGGCTGGCCTACAACGTATGCTCCTCTGGCCTCAATCTTTGCAGTGCTAAGATTGTTAAGTGTGTAAGTGTGCACTACCACACCCAGGTTATGTCATTCCCAACAATGTATGCTCAATGCATGGATGATCAAAAACCTTGGGTAAATCGTCAAGCTATCTTGCGCTAAAGATTTCTCTGCGGATAAAGGAAAATTCTATCCTATCTTCTCACAACTGTTGTGATATTACAGAAAGTAAAACAGTACTCAAATTTTAGAAAATTTGAAAAATTCTATTTATTCTATCTCCTATTCCTAAGTAATTCCTACTCAGAAGTGAGTCAAGAGGCCTACTAAAGATGCACAATAAAAAATGTCGATGAGGGGTGCTGGAGAGAAAGCCTAGCGGTTAAGAGCTCCGACTGCTCTTGCAGAGGACCTGGGTTCGATCCCCAGCACCCACATGGCGGCTGAAAACCGTCTTTAACTCCAGTTCCAGGGGAATCCGACACCCTCTTCTGACCTCTGCAGCATTGCACGACATGGGTGCACCAACCTACATGCAGACAATACATTCATACACATATGAAAATAAATAAAAAATTTTTTTAAAATTAGAATTTAAAAAAAATAAAAAATAAATAATGTCGATGGGAACAAATGGTCTACTGATCCCTGACCTCTGTATACTCAGCAAGACTCCAGCTGCATGGACTATACATTCATGTCCCCTGTCACTATACGATACTAAGACGTGCTTAGGAGGCAGATGTGGGACTGTAGCTGTGCACAAGACTTGGAGGCAGACCCAACCTCGCCACATGATTGCGTCTCCTCGCTCCTTCATGATACATGGAGCTAACAGCCACCTACACTGTGGGGTACCCAAGAGATCTGGATGAAGGGCACAAAGCACCTAGCCCAGTAGGCACGTGGAGCGCAGGAAATCGAGAATGGTTGTCATTAAATAACTCAGGGGCTGGAGAGATGGCCTAGTGGTTAAGAGCACCAACTGCTCTTGCAGAGGACCCGAGTTCGATCCCCAGCACCCACATGGCGGCTGAGAACCGTCTTTAACTCCAGTTCCAGGGGAATCCGACGCCCTCTTCTGACCTCCATGGCATTGCTTGACACGGGTGCACAAACCTGCATGCAGACAGTACATTCATACACATACGAAAATAAGTAAATAAATAAAATAAAAAAAATAAAGTGGCCAATTAAAAAAAACAACAACAAAGCTCTATGATTCTTGAAAGTGAGCTCTTAAGATACGCAGTGCTGAAACCCTAGCAGCCTAGCATCCTTTCCTTCCCGTGGGTGTCAGTTTGTTCTCATTTTCCCTTACAGAATGTTCTAACCCTTCACAACAGCATGATTTAAAGGTTCATAGCTTGGCCTTCATTGAAGATGACTGACCCATGGCTATATCACCTCTTGTCTGTCCCCTTGCTCTGTACAGTCATCAGAATAAAATCTAAGGTATTTTAGAGCTTGTGGTGTAATCATCAAGGGAGAGGAGAGGTAGGACCATGGTGTAAATAGTCTCATTTGGGGCCCAGAAACAAAATGGTCCCAACTGTTGAACAGAAAATAATACAAAATACCTCTTTTTGTCTTTCAACATATTTTGTCATCCACTTCAACACTCCATGTTATAATTTATGATCCTTAAGTTCTTGTCTATATAATTATCTTTCACTTCCTAATTTATTTATAAATATGTCTAGAATGCATTGCTTCATATATACATATTTGAATTCTAGCTTTGGGGAAATAACAAAGAGCTTGGTTTAATTAGTTTGTTTTATTCCATTTACACCTACTGAAATGATAGAAAGTTTATTCTGAATTTCATTATCCTTGTATCATTTTTCCAATTACTTTCTTTTTTAAATTTTATTTATTTATTTATTATTTTTATGTGTATGAATGTATTGCCTGCATGTAGGTAGGTGCACCCATGTCATGCAAAGCTGCAGAGGTCAGAAGAGGGTGTCGGATTCCCCTGGAACTGGATCAAAGACAGTTCCTAGAGCCATGTAGGCATTGGAAATTGAACCTGAGTTCTCTGCAAGAGCAGTCAACGCTCCCAACTGTTTAGCCATCTCTCCAGCCCCTCCAATTACTTTCTTATAGTCCTCTTTATTCTCCATCATCTCTAAGTTTTCACTGCTGTGTGTGTGTATGTGTGTGTGTCTGTGTGTGTGTGTATGCACAGGTATATGTTTGTGTATGTGAATGCATTGCCTCTGTTTGTTTGGAAGGAGTATAATCTAGGTTTAATTCATGTTAAAGTTTTAATTTAAAATTAAAAAAATTAATTAGTAAGAAATAAAGACTTATTCATTTCAGCCAGGCATGGTGGCACATGCCTTTAATCCCAGCACTTGGGAGGCAGAGGCAGGCAGGTCACTGTGACTTCAAGGGCAGCCTGGTCTACATAGTGAGTTCTATGATAGCTGGAGCTACAGGGAAACCCTGTCTCAAAAAGAAAAAAAAAAGACCTTACTAATTCCATTTTTTTCATTTCCAGAGAAGGAAACTGAGGGAAATACAAATCAAACTACACTGAGATTCTATCCCAGCCCTTTCAGAATGGTTATGGTTAAAAGAAAAATGCTGGCAAAATTTTGGGTGGATGGAGGCAGAAAGGATCTATGCATATTGCTGGGTGCGTGAGGAGAGGCTCCATTGCGGTGTGTACGGGGCAGAGTCAGTGCTCTATGTAGGGAGACCACACACTGGAGTGGGAATTCGGTAACGACGCTTGGCGCCAGCATCGGCCAGGCCGGCCGCCCCATCCTTCTGTGTGTAGGCCTCCATGGACGACGAACGTATAACCATCGCCCCATGACCTAATGTACTCTATGAGTGTGACTCACTTTGGTTACAAAACCCCCATCGTCCTCTTTCTTCCTGCCCCCTGTTTTTTTGTACTGGGATATATCCAAAGGCATCTAAGTCAGAAGCCTAAAGAGACACCTGGTTATCCACGTTTCTCAGATTATCCATTACAGCCAAGTTATGGAGTCAGCCCAGGTGTCCACCAGTAGAAAAGTGGATTAAAGAAAATGTAGCAAACACTGTAAAGTACTACTCAGCTAAAAGGAGAAAGAAATTATGTCATTATCAAGGGAAATAAATGGAATTTGTGATTATTACATTAGGTAAGCCAAATTCAAAAAGATAAATATGTTGTGTTTTCTCTTATATGTGGTGCTGAGGGCACAATATATGTGTTATATAAATATGACATAAACAGGAGAGGTTCTATTTTGGAAGAGAAAAGAATGGAGGAGTGCGGGAACATGAAAGGTTAATGGATATGAATATAGTCAAAGTACTTGATACATTTGAAGAGAGATGCAGTATCTTTAAGACCGTCAAAGGGGCAAAAGTCAAAATAAATATGCACATTTAAGTCAAAATTTATTTTTATTTTTTTTATTTTTTTATGTGTATGAGTGTACTGTCTGCATGTAGGTTGGTGCACAAGTCGTGCAATGCTGCAGAGGTCAGAAGAAGGTGTCAGATTCCCCTGGAACTAGAGTTAAAGATGTTTCTTAGCCGCCACGTGGGTGCTGGGAATTGAACCTGGTTCCTGGTTCCTCTGCAAGAGCAGTCAGTGCTCTTAATCGCTAAGCCATCTCTCCAGCCCCAAGTCAAGATTTCAAACAAGGCTTTAAGCATACCTACCTGTAAGAGCTGAGCTCATACTTTCAGTCCTCATCATCAGGAGGGATTCCTAGTTCCTCATCTGTCCACTGGGAAGGATCTGGATATGGAAAGTGACCCTGTAACAACCAGGAAAAAGGAAAAAAGAAGTCAGTCTACACAAATAAAATGTAACTAATTCAATTCCACAGACTTCTTACAAGAAAAAAATAATGAGGTAACCACACACCACCTGACATACCAGAAAGACAAATTCTCCCCTAGCTACTTAGTGGCCCAATTCTTTCACTCTACTCCATTACACATGGTAACTTGAATTTTTTTTAGTGGTTTTTGTTTTGAGACAGGGTCTCACTATGTAGCCCTGGCTGACCTGGAACTAAGCAGAACTAGCTAGCCTTGAACTCAGAGATCTGTCTGCTTCTGCCTCGAGTGCTAAAATTAAAGGTGTGCACCACCATGCCCACCCAAGATGGCCTGAATTTTCAAATCCTCTCTATTTTGGGTGGGGGGGGCAGCCTAAGCCATTAAGTATGTATATAATGGAAGGCAGGAAGAAGTGGAGGCTAGTCTCAAGTCACTTTATTGAATAAACTATTTAATGAAGTTTTTTTTTTCCTATCTTGTAAACAAACCTAAATGTACTAAAATTCAAAGTGTCCCTAAGCACTAATCTCAATATCCTTGTTTTCAGGGCTGGATGGAACCCAGGAGCTCATTCTTGTTAGATGTATGTGCAACCACCATGCTCCAAATGTCAATGTCTTAAAGAATCTTATGGAATTTCCTAGAAAAAAACTCTACGCAAATGTAACAGGTGCTCAAAGGCTAATGGAATGTTTAAAGTCACCAATAACTTCTCAAGACAAATTATATCTGCTCCACCCCAACCTGGTTACCCTGGGCCCCAGGACAGACTAGAGGATGTTAAGAATAAAGGCAGAGGTGGTGGTACCTGCCTATAATCCCAGCACTTGGGAGGTAGGGGCAGGAGAATTGGGAGTTAATGGTCAGTCCTGCCTATATTGTAAGTTTGAGGACAGCCTGGGCAACCATGATACCTGTTCTCAAGAAAAATAAGGGTAAAGTTTAACCCATAAAAGAAGATAAATTTGGGCTGGAGAGATGGCTCAACAGTTAAGAGCGCAGACTGCTCTTGCAGAGGACCAGGGTTCGATTCCCACCACCCACATGTTGGCTAAGAACTGTCTTTAAGCCGGGCATGGTGGTGCACGCCTTTAATCCTAGCATGCGGGAGGCAAAGGGAGGTGGATCTCTGTGAGTTCAAGCCCAGATTGGTCTACAGAGTTGAGTTCCAGGCCCTCTGCGGCTATAGGGAGACCCTGTCTCAAAAAGACAAAAAAAAAAAAAAAGAAAAGATAAATTTAATTCACCAATCAGAAAATAATTATTTTTAGTCTCCCCCACACAGCAACCAAATAGAGACCATAAACTGCAGATCCCCTAAACGCACACTGTCATGTAAACAGTGCAAGCTGACAAGTTTCATTAGGCAAAAAAATGAAAGGTCTACAAACACAAAATAAAACAAGCTAAGCTAGTCGTGTATGTACCGCCCCTGCTCTCAAAGAAGGGCTTAGACCCATTCTCCTGCTCACCAGCACGGCGTCCGAGTCATGCCAGAAGCGCCAGAGAATCCAGAACCACATCAAGGAGCTCAGGAACTCGCCAAGAACCACCTGGTACTTGGTCAGCTGCGGAAACTGTCGGTAGCGGGGCGTGATGTGCACATCACCACCTGCACTAGGAGACAAGACAACGTGGAAGATGACTTGCTGCACTTTCTAAGCACAAAGTCGGCTTAGACATCCTTCAAGCCAAAGCTAGCGTTTCTCATCTCCTGCACCAGATGGAATGACAGGTTCCCATTTTCTAGACATACTAGTTTCTCATCAAGCTTGCCTTAAACATGTGGAGCAGAAAAAATGGCCACAACCAACAAAAGGCTGACTTATGGACAAAGGAAATATTTATTTTACACCAGAAATATTAGCATGTGTTAATTATGGAGTGGTGTCCCAACGGTTTTGGCTAAAGGACTGTGAACTTATAAAAGTTATTAACTTATGCACTTGGGAGGCAGAGGCAGGCGGATCTTTGTGAGTTCAAGGCCAGCCTGGTCTACAATGTGAGTTCCAGGACAGCTGGGGTTACAGGGAGACCCTGTCTCGAAAAGACCAAAAAAAAAAAAAAAATTATTAACATACCCTATCCACCCCCAAAAAAAGGTATCAAAATTTGTTTACCTATCTTAGAGACAACTTGTAACCTCTGCCCTATTTCAATTTTTTTTTTTTTCGGTCTTTTCGAGACAGGGTCTCCCTGTAGCCCCATCTGTCCTGGAACTCACTCTGTAGACCAGGCTGGCCTTGAACTCACAAAGATCTGCCTGCCTCTGTCTCCCAAGTGCTAGGATTAAAGGCGTGCACCACGACGCCTGGCCTTTTCTTTTTGGTCTTTTGACAAAGCCCTTTTTAATATTTTATTATTTTTATTTTATGTGTATAACGGTACTGCCTGCATATGTGTAAGTACACCCATGTTGTGCAATGCCCACAGAGGTCAGAAGGAACTGGATCCCCTGGAACTAGAGTTATGGGTGGCTGTTAGCCACCATGTGGGTGCTAGGAACAAAACCCGTGTCCCCTGCAAGAGTAGCCAGAGCTCCTAACTGCAAACTATCTCTCCAGCCCCCCAAGATCTTAAATGTTGCAAAACCATTAATAGTTTTTGTTGCTGTTTTGTACTGGGAGTATAGCTCAAAGGTAGAGTACCTGTCTAACATGGATTCAATCTTAGCACCACAAGAAAAAAAAAAGAAAATACTTAGTCCAGAATCAGAATTAAAATCAACATAAAACCTTTCAGCTTGTGATAAAATTCCATTTTTGTGTAAATAATTACCCAACTTCCAACACTTTCATTTGGAAGGCTCTATATAAAGAGTCACCAATCAGAGCTGAAGAGATGGCTTAGTGATTAAGAGCTCTGGCTGCTCTTGCAGAGGACCTGGGTTCAGTTCCCTAGAGCTACAGAGTGACTAACAATCATCTGCATCTCTGCTTCCAGACACAATTCCAGCTGCCTTCTTCTGGCCTCCACAGGCATTGCACAAGATGGGTACGCTGACAGACAGAAAGACAGAATTCACAATATATAGAAAAATAAGTAAACGCCAGGCGTGGTGGCGCACGCCTTTAATCCTAGCACTTGGGAGGCAGAGGCAGGTGGATCTGTTAGTTCGAGGCCAGCCTGGTCTACAAAGCAAGTTTCAGGACAGCTGGGACCACAGGGAGACCCTACCTTGAAAAGACACACAAAAAAAGAAAAATAAGTAAACAAAAATTTAGGAGTCTCATGTAGCCCAGGAGCTGGAATGTGCTAAGTAGCATGGGTGACCTTGAATCAGAGCTCCCTGCCTCCACCTCCTAAATACTGAGATTCAAGCCTACACCATCACCCCCACTTCCCTACCCCCACCTTGGGGAATGGAATCTATGCTAGGCAAGCACTCTACCAACTAACCTACAGCCCTAGCCCAAGGTAGAAGTTTTTTTTGTTGTTTTTTAACAAAGATATGAAATATAATTTTACAGGAAAAAGCACAACAAAACAATGGTCATGATTAAGAAATGCAAATTTGGGGCTGGAGAGATGGCCTAAGTGGTTAAGAGCCAACTGCTCTTGCAGAGGACCAGGGTTCGATCTCCAGCACCCACATGGTGGTTGAAAACCGTCTGTAACTCTAGTTCCAGGGGAATCTGACGCCCTCTTCTGATCTCCACGGCATTGCATGATACGGGTGCACAAACCTACATGCAGACAGTACATTCATACACATAAAAAAAAAAACAAAACAGCCAATGCATGCTTAAAAAAAAAAAAGAAATGCAAATTTGGGGGCTGGAGAGATAGCCTAGTGATTAAGAGCACTGACTGCTCTTGCAGAGAACCCAGGTTCGATCCCCAGCACCCACATGGCGGCTAAGAACCATCTGTAACTCCAGTTCCAGGAGAACTCCAGTTCCAGGGGAATCGGAGACCCTCTTCTGACCTCCGCAGCATTGCATGACACGGATGCACAAACCTACATGCAGTCAGTACACTCATATACATACAATAAATAAAATTAAAATTAAAAAATTTAAAAAAAAGAAATGCAAATTTGAAAAAAGATACCTGTGTTATGCCTCAAACCAGGTTAAACACACTGTGGCAAACCAGATACCCTGAGCAAACTTTCAATTAAAATATCTGAGCATGGTGGTTTGTGCCTTTAATTCCAGCACGCAGGAGGCAGAGGCAGAGGCAGGTAGATTTCTGTAAAATTGTGGCCAGCCTGGTCTACATAGTGAATTCCAGGGCAGCTTGGGCTACAGGGAAACATTGTCTCAAAAAACAACTAAAAAGCTGGGTGCCAGGCATGGTGGCGCACACCTTTAATCCCAGCACTCAGGAGGCAGAAGCAGGCGGATCTCTGTGAGTTCAAGGCGAGCCTGGTCTACATAGCGAGCCCCAGGCCAGCTCTGGGACTAAAGGAAGACCCTGTCTCAAAAAGACCAAAAAAAAAAAAAACTAAAAAAAGAAATTAGGACACATAACCTAGGATGCTAAATGAAATATAAAAGTCTTCCCAAGGGGACTGGGCATGGTGGCGCACACCTTTAATCCTAGCACTCGGGAGGCAGAGGCAGGTGGATCCTTGTGAGTTCAAGGCCAGCCTGGTCTACAGAGTGAGTTCCAGGACAGCTGAGGCTACAGGGAGACCCTGTCTTGAAAAGACCAAAAAAAAAAAAAAAAAGTCTTCCCAAGGGGGCTGGAGAGATGGCCTAGCTGTTAAGAGCACTAACTGCTCTTGCAGAGGACCCAGGTTCGATCCCCAGCACCCACATGGTACACAAACCTACATGCAGACAGTACATTTGTACACATACAAAAATAAATAAAATTTTTTTTAAAAGGAAAAAGAAAACCTGGGAAAATTAAAAAAAAAAAAGGCTAGCTAGCTACAGGAATTGTGGAACAAGAGACTCAGACTTTCCCCTAAGACCAGTATTCTAATTATTAGACCCTGAATCAAACTGTAGCCCCATGATAAAAAGTGAATGAATAATGAGCAGTGACCAAAGGAACAGGAATTTGTTGCTAAAAGTCAAACCCCAGGTTAGGTTTACACCAAACTCATATTAGCTGTGCTGCACCTCTGTGATCCAAAACAGCAAGCTGAGGTTGGGGATGTAGCCTAGTGGCAGAGCGCGTCCCCAGGTAGGGGTAAGGAGAATCTAAGTGAAGAATTTAGAGTGATCTTGGACTGGGGGCATCTTCAAGAGGATACGAGAATTAAGACCTCAAAGAACCGACAAGTAAAACTTCCTAAGGTAAACCAGCTCAGTCAAAAAAATTCAGCAACGACACTCTTGAGTCTGTGGGAAGAAATAGCATCCAAGGAAATAATGACTGTTCCAACTCGTACTGCCAAGTTTAAGGGCTGGAGAGATGGCTCAGGGGTTGAGACCACTGGCTGCTCTTACAGAGACCGGAGTTCGATTCCCAGCACCCAGGCAGCTAACAACTGTCTATAACTCTAGTTACGGGGGTTCCGACACTTTCTTCTGTCCTCCGCAGACATTGAACGACACCGGTGCTCTTACATACATGCAGGCAATATACTCATACATAAAATGAAAATAATATTCTAACCGGGCGTGGTGGCGCACTCCTTTAATCCTAGCACTTGGGAGGCAGAGGCAGGTGGATCTTTGTGAATTCAAGAACAGCCTGGTCGACAGAGTGAGTTCCAGGACAGCTGGGGCTATAGGGAGACCCTGTCTCAAAAAGACCAAAAGAAAAATATATATATATTCTAAATAATATTTTAAAAAAATAAAATGCCAAGTTTAAAAAGCACCTAATGGTGAAACCAACACTTACTACCTTCCTGCGCACAGCCACCGCGGAAGAGCCCTTCCTGGTCCTCAACGCGCTCCCGGGCCGGGCCCCAACAGGACAGTGCAGCCCTGGCTTCTAATCCTAGTTCACGTCTCCCTCCGGCATACCCACCCCATCCCACCCACCTCTACCCCCACCAACTCGGCCAAAGCAACCATCTTTCCCCTAGGCAGGGCTCAGCCTGGCGGACTACAAGACCCAGCATGCCTCAGGCGGCAGCGGAGGACACTCACACCCTCCGGACGCCAGCCTCAAGGTGACCGGGCTTTCCCACTGAGCGGGCCCAGGAGCGCCCCACCCAGACACTCACTGACGGACTGTGTGTCCAGCCGCCCGCGCGCCGCAACCTCGGAACAGGCGGCCTCCGACGCGAGCGAAGGATGCCACCCGCATCAGGGAAGACATGATAGCAGCGTAAGGACACTCGACCCCAGCTGGCCCCGCCCTACGGAGTCACTTCCCCTTGTGCGCCCCGTGACGTCACAGCACCACACCACACACCCCACCCCCCGGGCAGAAGATGGACGACTACGAACAAACGCTGGTTCGTTTGGGCTAGCGGCGGGTGTCATCTATGTTCATCCGGCCTTTGAGGCTCCAGCCCGGAGTCCGCTGGGCGTAGTTCCAGAAGGCTGGACGATCTAGTGAAACTTCACACGCCAACGCCATTCCATTCTTCACACTGCTTTGGCTGATGGAGCGGGCGTCTCATACGTGCTGTGCGCCTCCCACTGACCCTTGTATTTCGCGCTAAATCGTTTCTGAACCACGCCATAAATTTAGTCTTTGTCTTAGTAGTCTCCAAACCTGACCACCAACCAGACAGCTGGACTTCTAGCAGTAAGCAGATGCACAGGGGATTTGAGCAGTCTGGTTAAGACTAGCAACCAAGATGATATAAATGTGAGAACTGACCCTGATGGGTTTTATTAGTACAGTGTACTGTCCACACAGGGGAAGCTGAAGCACATGTGTATCGTGATCCCCTCCTCTGGGAAGAAGCAAGAATATTGAAGCTCTTCAGGTTTCTATTCCACAAGAAACAAAGGACCTGCTCACCAAAGACAAAGTGACCCTCCTACCTCAGCTTGCTTTTGTCTCAATATTTTTTAACTTTTTTTAAATTATTTTTTATGTGTATGAGTGTACTGTCTGCATGTAAGTAGGTGGACCTGTATCGTGCAATGCCATGCCTCGGAGGTCAGAAGGCGTCGGATTCCCCTGGAACTGCAGTTAAAGACGGTTCTCAGCCACCATGTGGGTGCTGGGTATCGAACCCAGGTCCTCTGCAAGAGCAGTTGGTGCTTCCAACCGCTGAGCCATCTCTCCATCCCCCTTGTCTCTCAATATTGCCTTTCGGCCATACCTGGACAGGTTCCCAAGCTTCTGTGACTCACTCCTTTCACCCCCAAGTTCTTGAGATCTCCCTGATAGTTGTTTTTTTTTTTCCCCCCCAGAACTTCCACTTTGAAATTAACTGTAACCTACCAACCTCACCCTCACACCTCGGGGATCTCACTTTGAAACAGATATACTTGCTAAGTTTCATGGTACTTCGCAGGGTCACAAGTATGGAAAATGTGATACTTGTGAAGGACACACCTGAATTTAGTGACTTGACTACATCAGATATGATGATCACCTTCCTTCTGTGCCAAAATACAGGACTGTTTAGCCTTGCATGTAACAGGACACCTGTCCCAAGAATTAAACCCACATGGAACTCATGATTACCAGACCTTAAATAACCCTGCCTCCTTCCCAACTCGCAGCTTCCAAATACTGGCTTTTGAGTGGCAAGCAGTCAAGATCTGTGTCTGGTACATAGATGGTGACAGTGTCTTTCCTTCTCAAGTTCTCCTTCTTAGAAGGTTACATCTCCATTCCTCAGCCCTTTCCTTCCCTTCCCCCAACATTCTGAAGTCTAAAGAGAAGCTAAGGTATTAGTAAATATTCTATTTATTTTGTATGTTATGTGTGGGGGTACAATGTGCCATGGCAGGCACGTGAAGGTCAGGACAACTTTCAAGAGTTGGTTCTCGGGGTTCTCCGGGCTGGAGAGATGGCTCAGCAGTTAAGAGTGCCAACTGCTCTTGCACAGGACCTGGGTTCGATTCCCAGCACCCACATGGTGACTAAGAACTGTCTTTGAGCCGGGCGTGGTAGCACAGGCCTTTAAATCCTAGCACTTGGAAGGCAGACGCAGGTGGATCTCTGTGAGTTCAAGGCTAGCCTGGTCTACAGAGTGAGTTCCAGGCCAACTGGGGTTATAGGGAAAGTCTCAAAAAAAGAGTTGGTTCTCTCCTTTCACCATATGGGTCCCAGGTAGAACTGAAGTCAGACTAGGTAGCAGTCGCCTTTACCTGCTGAGCCATCTCACTCACCCTGATAGTTTGACTTTGCAGAACCCTGAACATCTGATGAACTTCAGATAACTTCACAGTAATCCCTTGCTTAGTCTTTTTTTTTTTTTTTTTGGTCTTTTCAAGACAGGGTCTCCCTGTAGCCCCAGCTGTCCTGGAACTCACTCTGTAGACCAGGCTGGCCTTGAACTCACAAAGATCCACCTGTCTCTGCCTCTGGAGTGCTAGGATTAGAGGCGTGCTGCACCACCACGCCCGGCACACACTTTTAATCCAAGCACAGGCAGCCAGATCTCTGAGTTCAAGGCCAGCTAGGGCTACAAGGAAACCATGTCTCA
Organism: Rhizomys pruinosus; assembly: GCA_009823505.1. Classification (NCBI taxonomy): domain Eukaryota; kingdom Metazoa; phylum Chordata; class Mammalia; order Rodentia; family Spalacidae; genus Rhizomys; species Rhizomys pruinosus. The sequence continues at coordinate 1,032,885 of VZQC01012458.1, read as the reverse complement.
AAAGAAAAGAAAAAAAAAAAGGAAAATATCAGAAGGTTGAAGTTGTCACGTTCCCACCAGAGGAAAAAGGAAACCATTCCCTAGATGCCTAGCACCCTAATAACAACCTATACCTCCCTCCCCTTGAGCTCGCCAAGCCTGGAGCTTTGAAGACAACAGCCCCTCCATCACCTCAAGATTCCAGGAATTTTGTTTTTTTTTTTGAGAAAGGATCTCCCTTTAGATCTCTCCTCCCAGCTGGCCTGGAGCTTGCTATGTAGACCAAAGCCTTGAATTCAGAGATCTGCCTGCCTCTGTCTCCCAGAGTTCTGGGATTAAAGGTATGCACAAACTAAAGATGGTTCTTGGCCACCATGTAGGTGCTGGGAATCAAACCCGGGTCCTCTGCAAGAGCAGTCAGTGTTCTTAACCACTGACCCATCTCTCCAGCCCCAAGATTCCAGGAATTTAAGCCTGACTCCTTCCCAACAACTCTGGGCTCCCAAATACTGGCACCTGAGTAGCAAGCAGACCAGACCTATGTCTGTCAAAGAACAGCCTTGGGTTGCCACCTGAATGCAGAGGATTCTCTCTCTGAAAGGTGACTTTCTAGTTTACATGCAATGGGGTGGATTTCTCTGGGCTACCCATTCAATGATCATTCTAACACATACAGACCACTACGAAAGTCCAGGAATTGGGAGGGCAGAGCTTGGGTCCTTCTGGGGAGCTCACTTCCCAAACTACATAGCTGTCTGGCTCTAGACAAAGCCACAGAGCAAACACAGCTTAAGTTTTAAATGGCATAGAGGGCCAGAGAGATGGCTCAGTGGGTCAAGTGTTGGCCTGCAAGCCCAACCACTTAAGAGACTGATGCTTAGACCCCGTGGGTGAAAGGAAAGAACCACTTCGTAACTGTCCTCGGATCCCCACATACATGCTGAGGCGCACACACACCCACATCTACACTTGCATGTACCATACACACTACACCCCCGCACACATACACAAACAGTGATAATAGACTTAAAAGGAACATAGAAATCATTAGTCTGAACACCTACGTTGTCATCTGTTCTCTTCCTGGCAGCAGAGAATTACAGGTAAACTGCAGCTCATTCATTAGGGAATTACCAAAAAGAGGGTGGGTGGAAAAGAAAAACAGTAATAATGGGAGATGACAAACTTCCTGTTTCCCTTATTCCCTAAAGGCTGGCTATCGGTCCTTCTCCCTGTGAGCCTTAAAAAGAAAGGAAATTGGGGGCTGGAGAGATAGCCTAGTGGTTAAGAGCACCGACTGCTCTTGCAGAGGACCGGGGTTCGATCCCCAGCACCCACATGGTGGCTGAGAACCGTCTGTAACTCCAATTCCAGGAGAACTCCAGTTCCAGGGGAATCCGAGACCCTCTTCTCACCTCTGTGGCATTGCACAACATGGGTGCACAAACCTACCTGCAGACAGTACATTCATACACATTCAAAAATAAAATTTTTAAAAATGATGTTTCTTTCTAAAAAAAAAAAAAATTGTTGCTCAGTGGCTTTGGCAACACTAAGAAGCCTGAGCTTTCTCCCTGCAAGGGGCTTCATCGCTTCGCTCTCAGGAAAGCGCCATGCAGTAAGCTATTAGCTTGCTTACACCAGGGAGATAGCTTATTCTTGTTAAAAGGTGACTTTACAAATCAAACCATTTTCAAAATTCTCAGAGATCCACCTGTCTGTTTCCAGAGTGCTAGATCAACTGCATCTCCATGCCTGGTGCTTCTAAGTATCTTAAATATGTTAAGTTGAAGATACTTTGATTTTTTCGTTTTGAGGCGGGGTGTCACTATGTACCCCAGAATGTCCTTGAACTTGCAATTGTCCTTCTACCTCCCAAGTACAGGGATTACATACACACACTACCATGCCCAGCTAGGACTTTTTTTTTTTTTTTTTAATCTTTTTGAGACAGGGTCTCCCTGGAGCTCTGGATGTCCTGGAACTCACTCTGTAGACCAGGGTAGCCTTGAACTCAGAGTTCCTTGAACTATTCACAGCCTGCCTCTGCCTCCCAAGTGCTAGGACCAAAGGCATGCACCACACCAGGCCAGGACTCTTTATTTCTTAAACTGGCAAAATGCCTCTATCAAGGTACATCTCTTCCTGTTTTTCCTCTTTATACTTCCAACCCTGTTGGAAGTTATGCTGATGCTCCTGAGGTACAGGGGTCCTTGGTCCCACAACTATCCTGAGTGCATGTGACCTCAGCCCCACTGAGTGTAGGGATATGACAGCCTCAAGAGAGAGGTCAGGGCAGAAGACCCAGCTTTGTGACTCACAGAAACAGACAATAAACGTGGCTCCAAGACACACAGAAAACTCTTAGATGCCATCAATGATTTGATTAAATTCATTAGTTTCAGGGACAGGTGGCTCAGGGAGGCATCTGCTCAGTTTGTACCCTTTTTTCCCCTAGATAGTAAGTGAGCACACACTTGGCCAAGACTGTGTGCTGGGCTGGAGAGATGGCTCAGTGGTTAACAGCACCGCTTTTTTTTTTTTTTTCAATTTTTTTGGTCTTTTTGAGACAGGATCTCCCTGTAGCCCCCGCTGTCCTGGAATTCGCTCTGTAGACCAGGCTGGCCTTGAACTC